>SNQJ01S0105396.1:8238-21222 GCA_010110895.2 Picea sitchensis
CCTAGCCTATCAATGGTATTAGAGAAGGTTAACTCCATGATTCTATGCTCTTGGCATTTCTTTTCCTATTGTGTGCATAAACATCCCTCTACCTGCAAGTCTAGTCTATCTCTTTGTCCCTCTACCTTCTTCAACATTATTCACGACCTTCAGGGTTTGGGACATTACTCTTGTGCTCTCCTCAACTTAGTCCCACCTCTCTTTACTTGTGCATTGTTCTTTGTGTGCATTGCATGTCCATCTCTTGCCTCTCAATTGTTGGAGCCTTAACCCTTTTGTTCAAAGCCATTGCTAGAATCAATATGCTCCCTCACTATACTTCGCTATGCTTTCTAACCTGTTATCTCCTTCCACACACACAGGCATCGACATGGAGTTCAAAAAAATTTCTTTCCTCCTGATTTCCATCACTTAACGTTTCACATAGGGTTTCCCTTGTGATTTCAGAGCTAGGAAAAAACATCTAATTGGTGGCTTTGACTTGTGTTAGGAGCATCCACAACATACTAGGTGTCGAACAAAAAAAGGAAATTCAAAGATGTTGCTCACAAAGAAAATCCAGTTATACCAGAAGAACAATAACAACCACTTTCACCATGTTGACAGGTTTAGATGCCCTATCAAGTAGTTAAGGGAGAACACCCATGATCTCAAAGCACCCTTTTCTCTTTATTTATCAAAAAATATTAGTATCATTAATCTATACAATGGGGGGAAAGTCCATTTCTTTGTTAGATCCCTTTCTTTCATAAAATAAGAGAGAACCTTCGCATTTTATAACTGTCATCATTTCAAATGACACTTACACCTTATCGTTTCACATGCCTTCATTAGCTATACTATCCAATTTTTAGAGAAAAAGGAACTTTTTGAATAACTTAAAATTTATAATGTCGTATTGGATTCTATGTTATCTTTGTAAGCCTTCCACAACTCTAAATTCTTTAAAACTATGTCTAATTTTTTGAGTTGCACCTTCTTCATTTGTAATTCATCATTACATATTCTGGTCATTATTTCCAGCTTGATGTCTTATTGGATTCTGCTAAGGTAATCCCTTGTCAATATGATCAACCTTTATGATTTCATTAAAAATCTATCGATGATTTCTTTATCTACTTCCTTAATTTTATCAATGGACTCTTTGTAGTGATATTTCTATATTTCTACTTCTACAATCGTCGTAGTGTTTGGGGCTACTTCATCTAAATTCTACATGACCCATATTCCACATTCCTTTAATAATCCCTCGGAAGAATTCCATAGCTTCTCACATGCCTTTGTAGTGAGCTATTGGGTTTCTTCAGTGTATTCTAAAATGTCTTTCCAAGATTCAAATAGCATATTAGTTTTCAACTTTTTCTTCTCATTATATTTTGGCAATGTAGTTGGCGGTTCTAAGTATTCACTTTGCCAATTTATCATTTTGTCAAATGCCTTTTGAGATTTCTTATACTTGTCCTTCATTTCATTTATTTGGTCATTGAAACTAATCTGATCATCCTTGTATGTTTGAATGTTATTTAACACACAAAAACATTCCATTTGCACATGCTTTAGTTCTTTATTCACAATATTGGCTTTTTCTTTCACAGTTATTATGATAATTTCTTCTTTATCTCTGTCCTTTATCACATTTTCTAGTTTTTTTTTTCATGTTCAAGCCCAAGGATTTTATGCCCTTGTTGTTCTAGAAATCTAACAAGTTATTGATGTCCTGATGCCAGGTTGGTTGTTTCTTGACTGTGAATTGATTGTAATTTCTGTGTTTCTTGTGAGTGTTTTATCTATAGAGATTTCCATCTCTCTTTATGTATATTATTGGATATGTTATATTCTATTCTAGATTCAATGTTCATACTATCTCCTTGACCCTTCATTTTTTCTTCTAATTCAATTATCCTCGCTTTGGAAATGTCTAATGTTGTGCTTATCTCACACATTGATACTGACTTGGATCCTGCAAACACATTCAGGGTTGAAGCCTTCTCCAAAGAATTAACCTTGGGATGTGGGCCTGATTTCCATATGATCATTCTGTCATAAGACTCCTTGTTGAAGGATGCCTCACCTCTTTTCCTCTTACTTGATCTCTTCTTGATACCTTTGGTAGAATTGTTGTAGTAATATTCATCAACAACTACTAAAATGTCTTCCAGCTCCATCAATTGGGATGAATATGAAAAGTTCCATGGGATCAATTTCAAGGGAGTACAAGCATGTACGGGTATGTTTACTATGGTATCCCTTGGTCATGTTTAATTGTTCTTCTCTGTGCATTCTCTTTACCTATGCATTCTTCTCTGTTTGCATTGCATGTCCATCTCTTGCCTCTTAATTGTTGGATCCTTAACCCCTTTGTTCAAAGCCATTGCTAGAATCAATTTTCTCCCTCACTATACTTCGTTATGCTAGCTGACCTGTTACCTCCTTCCACACACATGGGCATGGACATGGAGTTGAAAAAACTTGTTTCCCTTCTGATTTCCATCACTTAATGTTTCACGTAGGTTTCTGTGTATGATGACTGACACCATCTGCGAATCCTAAGTAAACTGAAGACTCCGTTGACATATGCCAACCAAGGGAATAATAAATTAGTCGGTGACATAAAGGAATATATGTATATATATATATACACTAAGATACACTAGTATACAAAGAGTCACACCCAAGCTTGAGGGATAAAGCATAATATCTTTTCAGGTAGAGCCCATTTCTAGGCTCAGCCAACATATTCCCTTCATAATCCTCCAATACATAGGCTCCTTTTTCTAAAACACATCGCACGATATAAGGACTGTTCCACATGGGATTGAACTTGTCTACCCCCAATTGTTCTTTGGCTTGGTCATACAAGAGGACCAAGTCACCCTCAACATACTTTTGAGGACAAACAAACCTATCATACTAAACCTTAACATGTTGTTTGTTTTCTTTGATAGTTGTAGAGGCATCTCGACGTTGCTCATCTAGGTGCTCTAGGCGTATGAGGCATTCTTCAAGATCAGAAGTGTCAGGTAGGAGGTCAATTTCCAGTTTAAGGGAAGGGATTTTGCATTCAATCGGAAGGATCGAATCCACACCATGTACTAACTGAAAAGGAGAAACACTAGTGGAAGTCTTAACCAAGGTTCGATATTCCCAAAGAGTAGGTGTTGTGAGGGAAATATCCTTACGGACTAGCAAATAGGGTTATGCTTTGCATGCAGATATGACCAAGAGAAAATCTACTTTCTACCTTCCTCCCTAGACTTAAATCCTATTTCTTTTCAGTAAAACATGGCTAGATCAACCTACCTTGTTCCAGGCGTTTGATGTCGATCCCTTGTCGCACTTGATTACTTATTTGTAATTCCTCTTTCCAACACTGACCTACATACAAGACGAGAAACAACTACACATGCATCTTACCTATAGACTAACAGGTTAGAGATTCAAACATGCATTTAACAAATTATGAATAACTCATGAATTGGGATGGGAAAAGAATTTTCTTTATTACTTTGAATGAGTCAACTTACAAAAAGTCAAGACCAGCCACCACTCCATGAACCAGATCCCAGGCTCCTCTTCAACTCTCCTCCAAATTCTTTGCTTTGTATCTCTTCTGGCACAAGGATGGCTAAAGGTTTGGGACAATGGGAATATGCAAATGGGCAGAGTTTCTTTGCTATATTTTTTCTCCTCCAAATGGGACCCCTAGCCCTTCTTTTATAGGTTAGAAGAAGCTAGGTATTTGGACGAACCCTTAGCCATGCATGGCCTGGAGTTTCAGTTAACTCACCCAGAGTTGTGTGTTCTGTCGGCAACTTTCCTTTTTTCATGCTTTTGTCAGTCCACGTGGGCTGTTTGAGGTCAACTAGTGTGTACACATGTGCACTAATAGAGTAGGGCACGTGGGCCTTTATAAAAGAGGTTGTTTTAAAGAGTTGTTCAGTAGTGCTTTGGTAAAGAAGGGATCTGAGATGGCTTGATGCCAGGTAAACATGTATGGTGAAATTTAGGGTTATAACAGATGCCCCCTAATGTGTGAATTCAAAAGAGCATCTGATGGCCGAAATACATTATGAATCTTTACTGATGTGCCAAATGATTGAGCCCAAGGATCAGGAACTGGGAGGCGTCGTCTGCAAAATAACAAATGTCTCACCGAGGCAGGTATACCCATGCTCAGGAAAAAAAAGAATCATGGCTACCAATCAAATACACTGTAGATCCATGTCATATAATTATATAAAGAGTACCCGTGAACACTACACAATGGAGCTACATCTCGAAATCAAAAAGATATACATATAGAGTATCCATGTTCTAGAAGTTGATATGGCCTGATGGCTAGAGATGAGATCTTCAGAGCTCGAGAAACAACTTAAAAATCTTCAAAACTCAAGGTAGGAGTGTAATATGAGTGTATAACTTTGCTACCTAGAGGTCTTCGATGGCTCGTCAATCATGGACTGATAATCTTGATGATCAAACTGAAGGCTTCATTGATTTCAAACAAAGACTTGATTGGACGTTTAGGATGGCTGGGTATGAGGGCAAGAGACAAATTGCAGAGGGGCCGACTCAGGCTTGGTAGAAAAATTCCCTTGGACAATAGCATGACAAAAGATGAGACTTAGGTAGCATGGCATTAATCATAAGTCTACGAAGTAGGAGGCAACACAAACTCTCCATATGTTTGGAAGGATAAACAAATGGTGGAGGACACAACTCTATATAGCGAGAACAACTTCCTAAGGACATACTACATCCCATAATTTGATGAACAAAGAGACAGATGTGCTTTATCCAAGGGCAACTCATTATGCTGCCAATAAAGAAAACACTTTTCCCTTCCTCTTTTTGGGGTATATTTGAATTTTTTTTCTTTTTCAATAATTGTGGGAAAAAGAATAAAGGAATGTTATGTTACAATGAAGGAATGAGTATTGAAAACATACAAGTTCAAGGCACAAGGACGAGACTGATGTTCTAGTATACTGATACTCAGGAAAAAATCCTCCCAGGGCCAAGGGTGTTAAAATGCAAAAGAAAACTGTTACAAGGTTGGCGTATAAGAGATGCAAACGTGGTTAACAAAACACACAATGGTAACGTCCTTCGATGTAAGTTTAAAAAGACCAGAGAAGGTAAGCTCAGTGGTTTTTCATATTTAGAGAGTCTGAAAAAACATAAAAGGAGACTCCATGGGGATACCTTTTTTTCAAAAAGAATCTAGTCGGTTCGAAAAAGGGGTAAACTATCACCGACAATATGTCTATTCAAAATCATTTTAACGAGTGTGACAAGGACAAGATCACTGGGCCATTTTTTCATTTCTAAGGAGTCTGAAAAAAGCTTAACTATGGACTCTGTCAGGAATGTTCTTCTGGACCAGTTTAATGAGTGTGAAAGAATAAGGTAACTCGATGATCTTTTCAATTTTAGGGATTCTAAAAAGAGATTAACTATGGACTCTATGGGGGTTCCTTCTTCATAAGTTTAGTCCCTCAGGCCCGAAAAAGGGATAAAATTATACCTGAGAGTACTCTTCTATAGAGCTGAAGTTCCATAGAGTATACCTTTGTTCGTACAGTTGACCATCTGGAACGAAAAAGGGGTAAACTACCGCCGGATAGATGTGACTTCAAATTTCAGTTTTAACGAGCGTGAAGGGCCACAAGATCACTCGACAATCTCTTCATGTTTAGAGGGTCTGAAAAGGGCTTAAAATAAGACCCATTATTTTTTGGGAGTCCTGAGGGTGAGGTCAAGAGTGAAGAAGAATCATGCAAATGAGGCTCAAACTCGTATTCAGGAAAAACTATAAGGACTCTCGAGCCTACAATGTTTTAGAGATAGCATGAATACCATAATGCAACCAGGATCTATCTAGGGCATCCATGTTCCCATAATCTCTACCACCAAGTTGCGAAACATCTAAAGAAGATATGATGGTTCCACGTCACAACCTGACGGGATCGATCCTATGGAAAAGGAAAAAGACAATGAGATACAAAAGTTAGGGTAGAAACCTAACCTATATGTTCAAGTAGATTGTCAAAAAAAAAATCTTTATTACTTTGAATAAAGAAAATTTTCTTTATTACTTTGAATAAACAAAAAGGTTCAGGAGGGTTAAGCAAGGGTTAACCCTTCTGAACCTTTTTTTTTTGCAGGATGTATGTCCATTCGAGAGAAAGCGAGCACAAAGAGGTGAATGAGTTGGTCAGGGAAGACCCCAATGATGTTGCTACGTTGATGCAGTGTGGGTCACTCAAGTTTTTTCTATGTCCTTTCATGCGAACACAACCTAGGCTATTGAATGCCTTGGTTGACTACTGGCATCCAGATGAAGAAGCATTCATGTTAGAGGGGCAGTCACTGGTGCCCACGGTCGAGGAAATTTACTTTTTGACTGGCCTCTCTAGGAGAGGGCAACCAGTCAATTTCTAGACTTTTCCTACGGGGCCACATAACATAGCAGAACTGATAGGTCTATACTATGCAGCTGATATGGACCGCAAGAGCACACAGGTGCCTATAATAAAGATCACTAACCTATCACTACAGGCGATAGTATTGCTTATTGGGCGAATTACTAGTTCTACAGGTCTACATCAGGCATCCTGTGCACAGATGAACTGTGTTGTCCTGTGCTTGAATGCACAAGTTTTTTATTGGAGTACCACTTTTCTTGAGTGCATGAAGAGGCAGTTGATAGATTGCCATTTGCAGACACATAGGAACTTCGGGTTCGGGATGATTCTATGTTCGTTCCTTTTTGAGAGAGTTCCGAGTTTTAGTCCTCGAGTAGTGGTACGAGGACACCAGGCCTCTCTTCCTGCTGTGTGTAGATGAGCAGTACTACTGTCGCGATAGGGTGGTGGAAGGACCAATGAGTCCTTCTATGATGAATTTTTTGCCTGGCTATCACGACAGATCCCGGTTATAGAGGACTACCCCTATGCCGGGATTGATTTTTCGAGAGACCTAGAGATACCAGTACCTCCTGGTGAGGCGCGAGGGGAGATGGGTAAGTCTCTACCTTTGTATTTTCTTTTGTTGTATATGTAATTTTTATGTTGTTTTGTTATATATATCCTTTTTTTTATTATGCCATAGTTTTTGACGGATATGTGTTCATTGTGTGTAGATGTGGGACCAATGCGACTCGCTGACTATGTGAAGAACAAGCGTCATCCTCAGCCAGGGGCTGCACCTGCCACCATCGGGGGACTAGCAGTAGCAGGAGATCTTCCAGCCAGGGAGGCTGAGAGTGTATTGAGACAGGTTGAGCGTAACTTCACTACGCTCACTTGCACAGTCCCTATGGTAGAGATTTAGGACCTGCCACCATCAATGAAGCCTCATGTAGTGGGGGCACCATGGACGTGGGTTTGATTGTTTTGGTGCTTAGCCAATGCTGTGGACCAGTATAACAGGGCCCACAGGCCCTGACTTTAGATAGACATTTTGATGTGCCACGAGCACTACTTGTATATATGTTTTGAGGGCATAAGCCCTATGACTCGTTATCGATCCTATTTTTGAAGTGCTTGCATCCATCCATGTACTCTAGTTACTTTATGATATTATATATGTTTTTTTGGTCTTTTGTGTCTTATGGATCATGTGTGCAAAAATGTATTTACATAATTATGTCAATGTTCTTTCATATGTGTGCAAGATGCCAATCTAAAATTTGATTAGCTAGAGTATCTGTAACTTGATTTAACCTCCTAGGAACATGAAAATATGTAATATAATCAAAGTTTCTGAAAATATGTAATATAATCAAAGTTTCATTCCTAAGATGTACCCCAAGGAATCATCTACCTAAAGTTGGATCATGAACCTGATACACTCGCTTTAACTGAGACACAACTAGTTGAGCGTCGAGATAGACCCGAAGATGAGAGATACCCAATGACAAAGCATCATGAAGCAACTCAATAACTATGCTATACTCGACAACATTATTTGTGGTGTCACCTAAGCATATCCCTTTGGAAGATAATAACTGGCCTTGAGGTGTAAAGATTACCCAAGCTACAGAGGCAAGCCTCTGAGTGTGCTGACTAGCATTGTCTGCATACCCAACGAACACTTCAGAATCACTTGACATCTGCCACAGTGACAAAAGATAGTATCAACGACACATCCATAATACTAAAAGAAACTAAAAGGTAATAGTACAAAGACTATACATATGTTACAAAAAGTTACCCGTAGTGACCTGCCTATGAGTAATACTTCTTGAGGTAGAGCCCATTTCTAGGCTTCGCCAAAACATTCTCTTCAAAATCAACCAGACAATAAGCGCCCTTTTTTAAAACCTCTTTTATGATGAAAGGTCCGAACCACATGGGTTTGAATTTTCCTGCCCCCAGGGAGTCCTTATCTTGGTCGTAGACCAGGACAAGGTCATCTTCAAAGAAAATCTGAGGACGAACGGTCCTATCATACTGACACTTGACCTTATGTTTGTGAGCCTCGTTGGCCAGGGCTACATCACAATGCTACTCATTGAGATTCTCAAGGTATACTAATCATTCTTCAAGCAGAGAAGTGTCTGGCAATAATTGTACTGCCAACTTTAGAGATGGGATCTGACATTCGATGGGAAAGACTACCTCCATCCCATAAACGAGTTGAAAAGGTGAGAAACCGGTTGCAGTCTTAAAATATGTTCGGTAAGCCCATAATGCCGAGTATAACATCAAATGTCAATTTGACTAGGCTGAGTTGATAGTTCGCTGTAGGATAGTCTTAAGAGTTTTGTTGACAGCTTCCACCTACCCATTTGCTTGGGGGTAGTAGGGTGATGAATTTTCTTGCGGTAACCCAATATTTGATGTTAATTCTGTCATCATCTGGTTCTGAAAGTGATTTCCATGGTCAGTGACAATCTCCCTCAGCACGCCGAACCTTGCTATTATCTGATTGAATAAAAAGAGAGCTCCAGTCTCTCCATCATCTTTAAACATTGGCATAGCTTCGACCCACTTTGTGAAGTAGTCTACAACTACGATGATATAGCAGTGCCCCCTTGCTGAAGGAGGGTTGAAAGTAGTGTAATCAATCCCCCACTTGTTTAAGGGACCAACTGTGATGACAAGAAACATGGGAGTGGGATGTGTCCTCATCTTCCGAGAGAAGATTTGGCACGGATGACACTTCTTGACCGATTCGATACAATCTTTGATAAGTGTTGGCTAGAAGTAACCTGCTCGTAGAATCTTTTGGGTTGTTGCCAAACCAGAAAATTGAATGCCACAAGCTTCGGTATGGCAATCATTAAGCACGATAATTGCTTCCTCATGAGTGAGACATCGGCGTAGGATGCAGTCTACACCTCTTCGATACAATGTATCATCAATTATGAGATAATTCTTAGCCTGATGGCGTATGCGTTGATGCTCATCGCGAGAAGCAGTGGTGGGGAACTTCAAAGTTTGGATATAAATAAGTATATATCCATATTAGGGATCTGAAGATGTGATAAAAAACATATCTCCCCGGATAGGCGATTCTTCAGGCACAACGTCACCTAACTCAATCAAAAGTTCCGAAATAATTTCTGTGAAGACCAGTGACTTTTTGGACTTTGCTGAAATGAAGTCTAAGTCAAACTCTTGGAGGATGACTATCCATCTACTGATTTTTTCGCCTATTACCTGTCGTGTCAACATGTACTGGAATGGATTCATGACAACAATGATGGTGGTTTTGCGAAACAGAACATAATGATGGAACTGTTGAACAGCATGAACTACTACCAACGCAAGTTTTTCAATGTGAGAATAATTAAGTTCCATTCCTATGAGGCCTCATCTCAGGTAATAGATCACATATTCTATGAACAAGTCATCTTCTTGAACTAAAACCATGCCAATGGTTGACTCTGCTATCCAGATATAATAAGAAATATTTGTTATAATTAGGTGGCTGAAGTAGAGGTGCAGTTGTGAATGCATGTTTCAATGTGTCGAAAGAGCATTGAGCTGCATCATCCCAGTAAAAGGGAACGTCTTTCTTCAGTAAGCACATAAATCCCTTGGTGATTTTGGCATAGTTGGCAATGAAGCATTGTAAAAGGTTCGCCTTGCTTTGTAGACTCTGAAGTTGAAGGATTGTACATGGGGGGGACAACTGAATTATTGCCTCAACCTTGAAAGGATCAACCATGATCCATGTTATTGACACTATGAAACCTAAAGTCATGAAAACGTTCAAAGATAAGTCGGAGTTGTGTGGGATGATCCATTCTCTTGCAAGATCATGATGCTAAATCATCTAGATAGGCTTCGACTATATGCTTGAGGTCATGGAAAGAAAAATACATGGCTCGTTGAAATGTGGCTCCAACATTTTTGAGACCAAAAGGTGTTTTACAATATGTGAATGTACCCCATGGGAAGATGAATGTCGTTTTGTGATGGTCTTCGGGTTTGATTTGGATTTGATTATATCCTGAAAAACCATCCATGAAAGAAAAGGCTTCACAACCTTCACATTCATCAATGATCTGGTCGATGAACTGTGTGGGAAAATTATCTTTGGGACATGCCTTGTTCAAATCACAGAAGTCGGTACATACACGAATCGTGCCTTGTTTTTTATTGACCGGTACAGGGTTGGACACCCATTGGGTCAAATGGATAGGATAAATAAACCCAGATTTTAGCAATTTCTCAACCTCAACCTTAATGGTTGTTGCTTTCTTAGGATTAACTGGACGAAGCTTCTTCCGAACTGGCTTGGCATCAGGATATGTTGTGATTTCATGTTCAACTATTATTGGATCGATGCCTAGCATTTCCTCATAAGACTAGGTAAAAACGTCACAGAATTCTTTGAAAAGATCTATGTAGACTTGAATCTCTTCGGGGGAGCAGTCCACTCTGACGAAGACATTCTCCATGATGTCAGGGTTTTGGGAGATATTGATTGGTAAGGTTTCAACGATAGTTTCCATTACCCTCATCATAAACCTCGTGTGTAGCTAAGGGATTAATAGGACAAGACCGATCTCCCATCATGGTCACAGTGAATTCTCCCACTTCAATTCGGCTTAACTCTGGGAGGAAGTATGATCTGTGATGAAGATCTTCCCAGGGTTTATCTGGACTATTCATTGCTTCAATTATTGCTTCATCAGAGGGCAAGAATAAGTCCAATGAATTAGTGTGAGCGAGAGAACCCTGAGCCCAAGCAGGCTCTTTAAGTGGATCTAACTCTTGTGCAGGAGTTGGATCAATGTGGGTTGAAGTTTGCTGGACTAAGGAGTACACTAATCTAGATATGGATAAGGGCATGGACATGCCTGGGTGTCCTATATCATCCATCGTGGTCGATGGGGAAGGAAGTGTCCATGGATCATCGAAGTAAGTCGTGCAGAATGACGAAACTTGAAAAATCCCTACCTTATGGTGATTGGATATAAACTTGATATTGCCTTGAGGGGGCGGGTAATCGAAGGTACCCATCAAAAATGGGCACAAACCAACCCCTATGTTGATGACACCTGGTTGAGGATTGTCAATCATCAGGACTGTGGATGCCCCCAAAGTAGGGTCAGGTCTAGAGAAGGACAATTGATCGATGGTCACTATCCGGCCCTCCTGTGGAAACAACAAGACTTGGAAAACTATAGCAACCACAACTTTCATGGCATAAGTCCAACTTCATCCTAACAAGAAGTTATAGTCAAGGGGAGCATCGACTACCTCTAATTCGATACACACAGTCTTCCCTCCTAACTGCATGGGGAAAGAAGGAACGATACCATGTGGTCGGAATGAACGACCATCAAAAGCGATGAGGAGAGTAGGTCATGGAGACAAAACGGGCTGACCAACGGCCTTCCAACATGCCAATGACATAACGCATGTCAAAGCGCTCTCATCAACCACCGTGCGGAAGATATTCTGAGTAAACATTTTCGTGGGATAAGCCACTACTATCTGAAACTCTACATGGTAAGGTAGATAAGGTTTTAAGTCAGTTGTATCTAGCATGATTGTACCCGGATTACAAGTCTTGGTAGATCCTAAAGTGGTTAACAAGGCATTCCTATGGGAAGGACAGCTTTGGATGACCTCCAAAGTGGACATCGCACAAGGGGTTTGTGATAAATCCTCCACCACAGAGTAATTCTAGGCAGCCCTTGCGTTTGGGTTATCAGAAGATTTTTTAAATGCACCTTTGGGAATGCGTGTCATTGTTTTTCCCAATGTCTTCTCAATCTATAGAGGTAGAGATGGGAGTTCAACTTCTTTACCCTTCTCATAAGTGCTTGGTTTACTATAGTCATGTGCTCTAGTCGATATAAAAGCATCACCCCTCACCATATATACGTTCACGGATGCGGGGTTGTTCGCAGGTGGAGAGGGGTCTTGGTGGCCCCCTTCCATGCTCACAGAGTCTTGGGTTATATTTTTCCCATGTTGAAAGGGATTGGTCAACACAGCCTGATGTTGCTGTGTCACGAACTTTTGAGCTTCTGCAAGCTGAGGACATAGATGGGTCGGGTGGTCTTACGCGCACAAGTTGCACAGATACCTCGCCTTCCATTTTTCAGTGTTGTCCCTGCCAATGTTATTGGTAGGTTTTTTATCCCCCTTACCCTTCTTTCATTGTTTTTTCTTTCCTTCAGGTTGTTGGGTGGCCTTTGGGTTAGTCGATTGCACTGTGTCTACCTCCGACGTTTTGGTAGGGGGAGAAACCAAAGTAGTAGACTGATTGGCCGCTGTGTGTTGTATAGATAATTGCTGCAACTAATTTTTCAATTGCTTAGTGGGCTTTGTTTGTGCTGAACCAACAATACCATCGGCATGTGGTCCAACTCTCTGTAAATTTTTATCCATTATTGAGTGTGGTGCATCTGGAAAGATGTTGTATAATAAACCAGACTGAGAATATATGAGCTCAAATTGTTGAGCTCTCATGATGGCATCTTCTTTGAAGAATACTCCTGACATTGCGACGTCT
>SNQJ01S0105398.1:0-21013 GCA_010110895.2 Picea sitchensis
CAAGTACTTTGTTCTTTTAAGTCATTTTCTTTTCCAAGTACTTTAATTCTTGCAATTTACTTTTCCAAGCATTTTAATATCTTGCAATTTTTATTTCAAGTACTTCAATTTTCAAGTTATTTATTTCACAAGTACTCTCCTTTAATTTACAAACACTCTACCTTGCAATCACTTAACTACCTTAACTCAACTCAACTTAAGTCAACTTAAAATCAATTTATCTTTAGTTCCATAGGGCCTAAAATTCATCTAGTAATTAGATACACCTTTTACTGTCCCAACTTTGCTATAAAAAAATGGACTTAAGGAAGAAGTAGGGGGTGCTAGATCAGGGATGGTATCACGACGCTAGGTGTCCCCCTTTTGGATTACTTTTGTTCCCCGGATTGACCTGTTGAGCTATGGCGTGGGCTTGTTTGTCTCACTTATTAACACCCAACAGTCCTTTTGGTATAAGTGGGGAGAGTTCTTGGGAAGTCACTTAGTTTAGGATTCACACTTTGACTTAATAACTTAATTAATCTTAAATTTAATCCACTACAACCTTGGGCAACTTTCATTCATTTATCTTTCATGGTTTATGCTTAATAATCTTGCAGGCACTTTACATTTCCATTTACATTACATGCAATTTTATTTCAGCATTGTGTGGATGTTAACTAAGTGAACATAAGAGTTGCACACTTGACCTTGGAGTCTTCTTTTGAGCATTTTCATTCAAGTTTTAAGTTGGTTTTGAGTTTTTGGTTCAACCCCTTGAAGTTGCACATTCTTTGGAGACAACTTCATCGTTTGGGTCTGTTATTGTGTATGCCATTGAAACAACACCTTAGAGTTGTGCAGCTTGTTGAGGCACTCTATGTTTGGGCTTGTTGGATTGATGTGTTGTGGTGATATTTCCCTTTGAACAATCTTTATTTCCCTACACATTCAAGTATCTCAAGTTAGTTGCAAGTTAGTGTTTGTTAGTTTGCTTTGTCCATAATTGTTTAATTGTATCTTTGCATTTTATTGTATCTTTAGATCTTTTTTACTTTGTAGATAGTTCTGTTTCATTCATTCGTATCTAGTTCTAATTATAATATTGAAAAGTACTTTTTTGTATTTAATTGTAATATTTGAAGATTCATAAACTCTTTGTAACTTTTATTGACCCCTTGCCCAACCAGGCTTGAACTTAGGCATTGTGCCTCCAATGACACACTAAGTGGAATGGACTTAGTCCACATTAGCAAGTGTGTATAAGGATGACAACATATTTGGTGCCATTGTCTGGGATAAGTATTTTATCCTTGGTCTAAATGACATAACTAATTTATTCCTTAAAAACTAAGTAATAAACTTTAGTCCCTAATTTTTTTAAAAACTTGGATTGGTTTATTTTTGTTTGTTTTCTCTCCAAGTGGTGACTCCATTTAACAAATATTTGAAGTATACTACTAGGAGCACTTCACAAGGAGTGACTTATTCTTTTCCTAAACTTGAAAAGGTTTATAGGAGGAGATTAAATCACCTTGCTCCTAGAAGGCTACTTGAAAGTCTTGGGGAAGAAGCACTCATTGATATCCATTTTTTGTTTCAAACTAATAATCAACCAATTTTTAATACTCCAACTAATAATCCTAACGTAATCATGAGTGCCTTTTTGAGACCTTTGAATTTTGCAACCATTCAAGGGTCTCCTCACGCAATTCCTGAAAAAGTTATTGAGAAGATGCCTTGTTTTCATGGGAACAATGTTGCTAGTGCACATTTTCACATTCTAAATTTTGATCTATGTGTATGAAAATATTATCGGGGTCATGCTGAAGAAGATGTTAAGATGACATTGTTTGTATACTCTTTTGAAGGGAATGTTGCAGAATGGTTTTCAGAGCAAGATCCCAACACATTTAGCACCCTAGCCAAAATAGTTACAGCTTTCAAAGAAAGGTGGGGTGACCAAAAATAGAACATATTTCTACTAGATGCCCTTAGCTCAAGTCAGAAAAAAGAAAATGAAACAATGGAAGAATTTAATAAGAAGTTTAATGACTTGGTAAAAAGTCTCCCTAATACAATAAATCCTTCAAATGATGCAATTTTAATTTACTATATGGAATCTTTTGAAGGAGAAATGAGATATCAGTTAAGGGATAAGGATCCTCAAAATATTAAGGAAGCACAAACTTTTGCAGTGAGTATTGATAAGAATATGAAAGATGCTAGGAAGTCCAACATTCCTGGTTTTTCTAGAGCTTCTTCTTCCAAGAGTGTTGAGGAGAAGAAGAAGAAAGTAGAGGGTCAAGAGTCTTCCAATGATGGAATTATGCAATTAACCCAACTGATTAAGAAAATGGAAATTAACCATGGCAATCAAATGAATGTTTTTCAAAATAGATTGATCACTATGGAGAGGGCACAAGCTAATAGATCTCATCATAAGCCAAATGATAAGTGGTCAAAGAGAACTCCTCCACTTGATCAAAGGCCACCTAATCCTTTTGATTCCACCAACTTGGTAGATCATCAAGCCATACCTTATTGTAGGCTTTGTGGTGAATTTCATGAGGAAATGACTTATCCAGTTTTTATTGAGGGTTGTGATGAAGATGACTATGATAATCAAGGAAATGAACAAGTTAATATGTGTGGCAGGAAGTATAATGTTGGAATGTATGATTGGATGGAATTTGTTGAACAAGGTAGCAGTGCAAGTTGCATGAATAATGTTTTTGATAAGGAAACCAAAAAATTTGGGCCTAAGCCTACACCCCAATAAGTTTTAGAAATGGCTAAGTATAGAGACATTACTTACCAAAGGAATGGAAACAGAAATCATGATAGAAATCAAGAAAATATTCCCAAGGTAGTTCCAAATCCTCTTAAGTCAAATGTGCATGCTAGATCAGATTTAAATATTGACTTAGGTGGATGGTTAAGTAATGCAAAGATGTTGGTTCCGGTTTTAGAAATCATCAAGATCCCTTCTTAAAGGGAAAAATTACTTAAATCCATAGAATATCCTCCTCAAAATATCGTTGATAGACAACCAACAGTAGCTTACCAAGATGCACCAGTAATTTTTCAGAATTGGGATAGGGGGAATGAAAAGAATCAACCTTTTTTTCCTTTCTCTACTTGTGAACAATAAAGTGCTTCATAATTGCATGCTTGACTCAGGGGCTAGTTCAAATGTTATGACTAAGAAGGTAATGGATAAATTAAAATTAAGGATATCTAGACCTTACCATAACATTTTTTCCATGGACAGTAAAATGATTAAATTGCATGGATTAATCAAGAGTTTGCAAGTACACTTAGCAGTTTTTCCAGACATCATCGTTGAAATGGATATTTTTGTAATAGATGTGTGTAATGCTTGGGGAATTTTTCTTTCTAGGAAAACAATTGTAGATTTGGGAGGTAATTTACAAATGGATTTAACTTATGCTACCATCCCTACTCCAGATGGAAATACTTTTAAGTTGAATAGAGAGTTTGAAAGGAGGTATTATGTTGAAGACCCAAAATATCCTAGAAATGAATTAAAGTATAGAGAGGATGATCTCGGTAATTATGCTATTTTATCTAAGTCTATAGTGCCTTTAGAAGAGGAAATTAAATATGCTAGAGTTGATGAAGTTTGGTATCTAAATTTTGATGGTGCTTTTTCTAGATTTGGAAAAGGTGCAGGAATAGTCATTCAAGATCCAAATGGTCAAGAATTTAAGTTTTCTTATAGATTGAAGTTTGATGCAACTAATAATGTGGTTGAGTATGAGGTTTTGTTGCTTGGTTTGAAGGTTTGCAAAGATATGGGTGTCAAATGTTTGAATATCAAGGGGGACTCAGATTTAGTCATTCAACAACTTAAGAATAAGTTTGCTTGCAAGTCAGAAAGATTAAAGAAATATAGGAATGAAATATGGGACTCCATTGAAGATCTCGATGCTTTGAATATTATTTCTATTCCTAGGGAAAAAAATTCTAAGGCTGATGAGCTAGCTGTAACTGCTTCCACACTTCAACTTTCCCATGAGTTGATTAAAGAGAATATTTCCGTGGAAGTAATTTTTAGACCCTTAGTTCTAGATAATATGGATCATTGACAAATTTTTGATGATGATAAACAAGTTATTAGGTTCTTGACTCAAATTTAAGAATTTTCTGATTTTCATGTAAATGATAAAGAGGAGGGTTGTAACTACACAAAAAAATGACAATAAGGCTAATCCAGTTCCTAGGCGCCTTATTGCACAAGAAAATATTTTTGATAGACAATATGGCCACAAGCATAAGGAAGAGTCGAATGAAAAACCATGTGACCACTTGGAGGTCAACATAGGAAATGATAAAGAGCATAGGATGGTGAAAGTAGGCAAAACTACCCCTATAGAAGAAAGAAATGAAATTGTCAAATTATTAAGGGAATATAGGGATGTTTTGGCTTTCAATTATGATGAACTCAATGTCTATAGGGAGGATGTGATTCAACATGTGATTCGTTTGAAGGAAGATACTAAGTCATTTAGACAAAAATTGAGGCAGATTAACCCCAAGTTAGCTCCTTTGGTCTAACAAGAGTTACAGAAAATGTTAGAAGCAAGAATTATAGCCCAAACTAGATATTCTTCATGGTGTTCAAACTTGGTTGTTGCTAGGAAGAAGAATGGAAAAATCAGGCTATGTATTGATTTCAGGAACTTAAATATTGCATGCACAAAGGACAATTATCCTCTTCCCAAGATGAAAACTTTTCTACAAAGGGTAATAGGATCAGGAATGATTTCCATGCTTGATGGTTTTTCAGGATATAATTAGATCAGACTTAAGGAGAAATATAGGCATAAGACTACTTTTACTACTCCATGGGGTACCTTTGAATATTTAAGAATGTCATTTGGTTTATCAAATGTTGGAGCTTCTTTTCAAAGAGCTATAGATTATGCCTTTAGAGAGTTAACTGGAAAATTATTTGAAATATATCAGAATGACTTGACAGTCTTTTATAAGGATGGAAAGTGTCATATTAGTCAACTTAGACAAGTTTTTGAAAGGTGTAGAGAGTTTTGAATTTCCTTAAATCATGCTAAGTCAGTCTTTGGGCTGACAAAATGTAAACTCTTGGGCCATATTATTTCAAAAGATGGGGTCAAATTAGACCCAGAGAGAGTCGAAGCAATTGGAAAGGTTCCCTTGCCTATTTCCAAGAAATATCTCCAATTCTTCCTAGGCCAGACCAATTTTGTTCATAGGTTCATTTCTAATTAGGTTGAAATTGTGAAACCTATATATAAGTTTCTTAAGAAGGATGTTAAGTTTTAATGGAATGATGAAAGTAAGAGAGCATTTCAAGATATTAAAACTGCCATATCTGAATCTCCCGTCCTTATTAGTCCAAATTATTCTAAGGAATTTCATATTTTCTCTTTTGCTTCTGAAGATACTATTGTTGGTGTATTACTTTAGAAAAATGATCAAGGCCATGATCAAACCATTTCATAAATGAGTATGGCCTTGCAGAATGCAGAATTGAAGTATCCCATGTTTGAGAAACAAGTGTATGCCTTGGTGAAGTCACTAAAAAAATTTAAAGTCTTCATTGGATATTACAAGGTAATTGGTTATGTGCCTAATTCAATAGTTAAGGATGTCTTATCTCAGTGAAAAGAATTATGCTCAAGGGGTAGATGGATTGCTAAAATCCAAGAGTATGATTTGGAAATCAAACTCAACAAGTTGGTTAAGGGTCAAGGTTTAACCAAAATGTTAACTGAAGGGAATGAAAGGGCCTTGGGTATGATTTTTCATAACAATAATCAAGAGATCTACCCTAATATATTAAAGCTTGAACAGGTTGAGTGGTATGCATATATTATATTCTATTTTAAAAATCTTACTTTTCCAAGTCATCTAGTGGGTCATAAGAAAAGAGATTTGAGGTTAAAATATTCTAAGTATGTCCTCACTAGAGATTGATTAGAATGGAAAAATATTGATGGAGTTATCCTTATATGTGTGGATGATGTTGAATCAAAGAAACTAGTGGATGAATTCCATGTTGGGTTTTGTGGTGGACACTTTGCATCTAAAACTACTACACAAAATCCTTAGAGAAAGTTATTATTGGCCCACAATCATTTTAGATGTGCATCAGTTTGATAGAAAGTGTGAGCCTTGTCAACTTTTCACAGGAAAGAAAAATTTAGCCACCCTCCCCTTGCAACCAATTGTGGTTGAAGCACCTTTTCAGCAGTGGGGTTTGGACTTCATTGGAAAGTTCAAGGATAATTCAAGTAATGGGTATTCACGGGTTATTACAACTACATATTACTTCACCAAATGGGTTAAAGTCATTCCTACAAACTCAACAACTGAAAGGGTTGTGATGGATTTCCTTGAAGATACAAATATTATTAGATTTGGGGTGCCTTAAAAAATAGTGACAGATAATGCTAAGGATTTTTGTTCAGCGGAAATGTCTTCCTTTTGTTTCAAGTATGGTATTATCTTGTCACATGAATCAGATTACTATCCCTAAGGAAATGGTCAATCTGAGTCAAGTAATAAAATTTTAATGACCATAGTTAAGAAAATTGTTGGAGAAAACAAGAGATCTTGGGATAGTAAGATTAAGCATGCATTATGGGCTGACATAATTACTAAGAAAGTATCAAAAGGGAAAATTCCTATTGATTTAGTGTATGGTTTGGAGGCTAGGTTTCCAGTGCACCTTAGACTCCCCACTTATGGTTCAATTCAAGATTTTTCTATAGAACATGATGCAATTCAGAACAGGGTCAATCATATTATAGAGCTAGATGAAAACAAAAGAAGGGCTTATGATCAAAATTGTAGAAATCAGAGTAAAGTTAAGAAATCTTTTGATAATTCATCAAGGCATAGGGACTTCATAGTTGGGGATATAATTTTGTTATGTGATAAAGGTAGAGAGAAACCAGGAAAACATGGCAAGTTCGACAATTTGTGGTGGGGTCCATATGTGATCTGGAAATAGCAGGTCCTAATTCCTTCCATCTCAGCCATTTGGATGGTGAGCCCATTAACATTCCAAGGAATGGGCAACAAATCAAACTATGCAACTTGGTGTCTAAAGGGACACCATTTGTAACATATATCTAGCCCTTCTCCTTTATTTTCAGTTTTATATTATTCCATCCATTATGTAATTATGTTACTTAGATGTTTTGTTGTATCATAGTTTCATTTTGTAATTGTTTTACAATAGTTATTTCATTTTGTAATTATTGTTTATAACATTTTAATTATTCATTTTATACATGTATTTATGTTGGGTATTGGTGAACACTTTGTTTTGTAGATTCTAGATTCTCGTATGCTCTCCTTCCCAAGTGAAGATCAAAAACATGTCCCCATGTGGATCCATATGTCGACCACCTATTTCAACTAGGGGGTCAAATCCATGTACCATGAAGTTAGGCACTTGATGGTGCTACCAAGCTGAAGACTTGTTGGTTCTACAAGGCAGTTTTGGCCTTCAACATTTATTTTTGTAAGTGGAATTTCTGCTCCCCTGCGTGGGATAATAATGTAATGAGTCAACATGGATCATATTTAGGTCAGTTTCCTAGGACTTCATCATTAGAGGAGTCCCTTTCACTGATTGTTTTGTTTTCCTCAGGTTATTAATTTGATCTAACTAGCTAGCCTTATTAATTTCCCTTGAGTTTTTCACTCACATAAATAATCCTCCAAAGTGGTGAAATGCGTTCTAATGGTCGGGCCCTATGGTAGCTAGTGTCTAGGAATATTTTAAATGGCCATGCTAGACATATTATATAGTCTTGTAGAATTTCGTCGAGTCTAAGGTATTTTTTTTTAATTTTTAAAATTGTTTAGTTAATGGTAATTTTAATTAATTTTTGATAAAAATTGTAAAAACTGGGTCCTTGGGATTTTGATAGGGGTATTTGTGTTCAAATGAAATGGAATGAGACCCCCTACACCCTTGGACCAAGTTTTAGCTCAATTGGACAAGTGTTTCTAGGCATTTGTCCATGAGGAGTCTCAATCAGTCTAAAACAACAATTTAATTGCTTGATTTGACATAGTCGAAATGCCAAATTTTTGTAATATTAGGAAAATGTTTAAAGAAAAGATGTGAGATGGTGCCTAGACCCATGTCTAAGCTATCCTAACCCTTTTTCTAACCTTAATCCCCCCTTTCCACCTAGCCATCACTTCAAAACGTCATCCCCCCTAAGGAAGTTGTGCCCCCCTTCTAGAGGAAACTTTAGAAAATTAAAAATTAAGTTGTTGGGGCTCTCCTCTCCCTAAGTGTGCCCTCCTTGAGCCTCTGCCTCACCTTTTGACTTGTCAAAGTGCTTGAAAACTCATCATCCACTAAGTACCAAAACCTTAACCCTAAGAAGTGTGCCTCCCTCCTTGAGATTCTCAATCTTGCTTAAAGGATGACACTTGGAAAGGATCCAGGAGGGGTAGCTCTTGCTTCCGAAGTATAAATGAAGGCCCTCCACTCCTCATTTCAGATATATTCTTTTCCTATTGTTAGTATTCTCAAATTTCTCTCATCTCTCCCATCTCTCCCATCTTCCTTTCTTTCTCATTCTTGCTCAACATTTTTGGAGTGAAGCTTGTTGCCAGTATTTGCAACAACCTTCTACTTTCATTAATAGAGGAAAGATTTGGAGACCATTGATGTGTGGAGAGTATTGTTGGTACACCATCCATTGGAGGTGACTTGCTGTGGTATTTTTGTGTATGCATTGTTTACTAGTTTAGAGTAGAGATCCCAAGCAAAGTATTTTTCTTGGGTAGATTTGAAATAGTCTTATTGTAGATCTAAATGAGTAGATTTTAGTTTTGCAAAGTATTTTGTGATATCTTATATCTCTACTCACTCCTTTGCTCTATCTTGTAGCTTTCTCACATTATTTGCAGGGGATTTTCAGTGTTGGAAGAGCTATTTTCAGATCTGGAAAATGGTTTATTCCAACCATTTTCACCTCCATAATTTTTTGCATTATATTTCCATCATTTTCCTTCGTTTTTGGGCATACTAACACTTAGAATAGGTCATTTTTAATCACATTTACTTGTAATTTTCTGCAGAAAATTCATTTGTTACTAACAAAAATTTTCTTGAGTTTGTGTCACTTTGTGCATCTTTTTCAGCAAACTTTTGCTTGCAGAAAATTTCTGTGTTACTAACAATTGTTTTTTTGAGTTTATGTCACTTTGTGCAGCTTTTCCAACAAGCTTTTGCTTGCTGGTTTTTTGCAGGTTGGTGACCAAAGAGGTGATCAAAAGACCATTTGGGGCCTCTACAAGCAAGAGATCAACCTCCCAAGTTCGGGTAACAAGTACCAACTTCTTTCTCCTTCATTTCTCATTGTAATCAAGCCCAAGGGAGTCCCAAGGGTTTTCATTTCTCAATTCATTGTTAATTTTCTGCATTTTATTTTCTTATGTTACCTACATCTAGGAAAGATTTTGGCAAATCCAACCATCCTATAATGTAAGGCTAATATCTTAGATTTAATTTTCAGCATTGTTATTTTATTTTTTGCCCCACTTGTCATTAGGACAAGGTTATGTAGCTAGTATTTATTTCTAAGTTTTTTTATTTTCAAGTTCTTTTCACCCACTTGTGCACAAAACCAGAAGGCCTTGTCCTCCATCTTGTGCACTTGTTGTGGTTTCTTAGTTTATATTTACTTTTTCATTCATTTCATTCATTCTTTGTTTTCCAGCTACAACTAGGAAAGCTTTTGGCCAGGGCAACCATCCTATATCGTAAGGCTAGGTTAATATTATGGTTATTGCTTCTATGTTTCCATGCTTAATGGTTTAAAATATTTAGATCTTAGAAGTAATCCCATGATGTTTTCTTAAGCCCGTGGAGGTATAACAATTTACTTGCTTACTTTTCCTTTTCATTTCATTGCAAAATTTTATTTCAAGCACTTTGTTCTTTCAAGTCATTTACTTTTCCAAGTACTTTATTTCTTGCAATTTACTTTTCCAAGCATTTTAATATCTTGCAATTTTCATTTCAAGTACTTCAATTTTCAAGTTATTTATTTCACAAGTACTCTCCTTTCATTTACAAGAACTCTACATTGCAATCACTTAACTACCTTAACTCAACTCAACTTAATTCAACTTAAACTCAATTTATCTTTAGTTCCATAGGGCCTAAAATTCATCTAGTAATTAGATAGACCTTTTACTATCCCAACTTTTCTATAAAAAAAGGGACTTAAGGAAGAAGCAGGGGGTGTTAGATCAGGGATGGTCTCACGGCACTAGGTATCCCCCTTGTGGAGTAATTTTGTTCCCTAGATTGACCTGTGGAGCTAGGGTGTATCCTTGTTTGTCTCACTTAATGAGTCCCCAATAGTTCTTTTGGTATAAGAGGGGAGAGTTCTTGGGAAGTCACTTAGTTTAGGATTCACACTTTCACTTAATAACTTAATTAATCTTAAATTTAATTCACTACAACCTTGGGAAACTTTCATTGATATATCTTTCATGGTTTATGTATAATAATCTTGCAAGAACTTTACATTTCCATTTACTTTACATGCAATTTTATTTCATCATTGTGTGGATGTTAACTAAGTGAACATAAGAGTTGCGCACTTGTCCTTGGAGGCTTCTTTTGAGAATTTTCATTCAAGTTTTAAGTTGGTTTTGAGTTTTTGGTTCAACCCCTTGAAGTTGCGCATCCTTTGGAGGAAACTTCATTGTTTGGGTTTATTGTTGTGTATGCCATTGAAACAACACCTTAGAGTTGCGCATCTTGTGGAGGAACTCTATGTTTGGGCTTGTTGGCTTGATGTGTTGTGGTGATCTTTCCATTTGAACAATATTTCTTTCCCTGGACATTCAAGTATCTCAAGTTAGTTGCAAGTTAGCGTTTGTTATTTTTCTTTGTCCATAATTGTGTAATTGTATATTTGAATTTTGTTGTATCTTTAGATCTTTTTTACTTTGTAGATAGTTCTCTTTCATTCATTTGTATCTAGTTCTAATTATAAATCTTGCAAAGTATTTTTTTGTATTTAATTGTAATCTTTGTAGATTCCTAAAATCTTTGTAACATTAGTTGACCCCTTGCCCAACCTTAGGCACTAGTATTAGTTGTCTTAGGAAAAGGGTTTCCTTTGCATTAAAATCTTGCACTTTTCATTGTTTTCTTTTCATATAGGCTAGATTCCCCCCAACCTCTAATTAATTAAAATCAACTCCTAGAACATCTTAATCACTCACATAGTAACTAGGGTCTACCCCCCTTGGCTTCCCTAGGAGTAAGCCTAGACGAAAAAAGTTCAATTCGAGGTGACAGTGGGCTTGAACTTAGGCGTTGTGCCTCCAAGGGCACACTAAGTGGATTGGACTTAGTCCAAATTAGCAAGTGTTTATAAGGACGAAAAACATCTTGTAAACAACTACAATATTAATATGAGAATTTACTGGAGTGTTAGTCGTACCAATGATATTCAAGTGTTACTAAAATAACAATAGAAATAACAATAATATAATTCCAAAGACTGTTATTCTAGTTACAATGCTTACTTAAACTACAAAAATATAAAATATCAAACCTAATATGCAAACATGGAGTTTGTTTGTTGTTGTCCCACTTGAGTTGTCTTCAGTTCTGATGCATTAGGTATCAAATGGTATTTTATTGAGTCTATCAATATCGTCTTGGACTTGACCTCATTATTTCATCTTCATAGGCTCTCTTCTGAATAGGTTCATCTTCTTTTGCAGTATGAGCATGATGCATTTTATTCTTTCTTTTTTTGATCTAATCTTGTATGTGAGTACAGTTTCTGGCAATGTGTCCCATCTTCTACCAGTTGTAGCATTTGTAACTTGAATAATCCTTTTGAGTCTTATGTTTATTTTGAAACTTCATGTGGGGATGATCCTCTTTTTTTTCTCTTTCCTTTTCTTGTATGTTCTTCTAGTGCTTGATTTTCATTATCACCCAACTTTTCTTTTCTTATTGTCGATCTAGCTTCTTCTTGAGTGCAATCTTCCCATAGCCTGCTAAATTTTTTTAGTTTTCTTTTGGAATAGATTCCTTGAATAAATTATTCCTAAGACTTTGGGAGACCATTCAATGTAGTCATTACTAGCTCAACTTATTCAACTGTGTCTCCAATGGCTTCAAGTTGTTCTTTGATTTGAGATACCCTCATGAAGTATGATTGAATGGTTTCTAAATCCTACATCTTCACATTGTTGTGTCCTCAATTTCATCTTCTGGTTGATATTCTTGCCTTCATATAATCAGGATAAAGCATCAAACATCTTCTTTGGAGTTTTCAATGATGAGACATGAGGGATCAAGTGACCCTTGATAGAATTTGCAATAATCCTCTTTGTTTTAACCAGGTTCTTCTTGTGCTTTGCTTTAGGCTCATATCCCTCTGGCTCTTGAACTTCTTCAATGAATCCTTCTAGATCATTATCTTCTAGAATGAGCATTACTCTATATTTCCATGCTCTAAATTTATCATCACCCTCAAGCTTCTCATCAAGCTTAGTGCTAGAAGTCATTATGCCTCGGGATGCAGAAATATGACAAAAATTGAAACTTTTGATAAATGAATTTTGGACTTACTATTGAGTGCACTATGCCAAGGCGACCTCCTTTCTTCAAGGATATGCTCCAACTTCAGCCTTTAAATTCCAAAACATTTTAACCCAACGTTTTATGAGGAAACCCTAATTTTTCAACTTTTGAATTTTGGATTTCTCATCCGGGGGAAAGATGCACCGTCCTTAGACGACCTTCTTGGTGGCTTTGTAAGTTCTCAACAAGATTGATAATAGGGGAATTTGGCGATCTCTCTTCTAGTGGTTAGACTGTTTTGAAGGAAACTAGCTTTTTTTCCATATTAAATTTTTGGTATGCTCATTTTACCATATACAATGTTACACCATTATCACACAACCATATGAACTTACACGTACCACCCCTAAGCACAATAACCTTTTCATAGATATATTTTGTACATTAAGCAAGTCCACTCTATAACCAACAAATAAACCCTAGCACAATGACTAGCTTAACCATAAATACCAACACAGTTGCAGAAGTAGCACAATACCAAGAGAGCGTACATTTTCCAAGAGAAGCGCACAAGAGAGAGATACAAGAAAGACTTGTGCCCTAAATGTTGCAACTGATGCTCCTTCGACTTGCACCCTAACTGCTGCAACTGATGCTCCTCATACTTGTGCCTTTACTAAGTGAGTGAGAGTGCATACATGAGGTAGCACCTTACCTCTGTTTATACTAGCCTGCCCAAGTGACTTTTCATGTGGGTTCGACTTCTCTTTCTGGAGCCTTCTAATTATTTATTATTATTCTACTTGGTCCGACTTCTCTTCTAGGGTATTTCCACATATTTTTGATGGTTCTCTTGCTTCTAGAATATTATCTTCTAAACAAAAAGGTTATATTGGAGGTTAATACCTCCCGCAACTACCAAAAACTCAACACAGTTAGGTCTTGCAAAGACACATGGATACACCCTCCAAGGATCTCAAGTCAAAGCATCATGATGAGTAAATAAAATAAATATGAGAGACATATAAGAAAGTACATCCAAACCACCTCATAAAAATAAACTAATGCTCAAATACCCTATGCAATTTTCCATGTTTTGGTATGGGAGTGTTGACAAAACGACCTACTGGGTGAATCGTTCCTCAAGTTTAAGGGTGTTTCCCAGGGGGACCTCCTTATAAGTCTTGTGGATGATTTTCCATGGGTGAGGGGAATAAATTTGGGAATGGGGTTCATGACATACAAGGGATTGTAGTGTCTCACTTATGGGTTCCTTTGTAAAGGGTGTGTTGCACCTTCATTTTCAATGCAACCTTTTTACAAGCCCGTTTGTTTCCTTTTATTATTTTAGGATGTTTCAAGGTGGAAACCAAGGTGGGGCTTCTACCTAATCATGAAAAAATGTGCCCACCTTGACTCTACACTAGTCACATCATGCTTCCCCAAGTTGGAAACATGTGTGGGGATTCTACCTAAGCAATAAAAACAATGCCCACACATGCTCCTCCCTGGTTGGCATTTTTTTATTAGTCATTCTTTTACGAGTCCCATTATTTTTTTATGAGAGACATTTCATTGTCCTCAGGATCCATTTGTGAGCATCTATAAGTTTAATGGTTTTGATTTTATCTTTTTCCAGCCACAATCCTCTGGGCCTTCATCCCCTTCTTCCCATAAAGTGAGGGACAACCCCTTCTTGAGTCACTACACCTGAAAAACCCAAAAGGTGAGGATATGAGGGTATGAAGTGTGGAAAGAGACAAGTATGGTCAAGAATGGAATGATGACTCATCAAAAGAACCTTCTAGTAACATACCTATCCCTAAGAATGACCCACTTACTAGGGCGCAATTTCAACCACCAATGTGAAACAGGGAAAAGATAATAATTTTCAAGCAGATGTCACATAATTAAAAGCAGTAATAGATGCAACAAAATCAAATGCCTCAAATATTGAAATGACACTCACCATAATACCTGACTTTTACCTCATGTAGAAATACCCAATGTCTTCTGGAGGCCAACTGATGTGGTGGATACCGTTGTGATAAACATGGAGCTTTGGTGGTGAGGTGGGTCTTTATCTGTGCAAGTGGACATTGTTGGTAAAGTTGTCTATCGGTAGTCCATGTATTCAACATGAGGGCCTCAAGCCATCATCTCCTTAGTTATCCCTAGGTGTTGGGGATAACATCTGGTTCCTACTTGGGGAAATGTACTCACCATAGAGTGCATGGGAACCACAACATATCCTGGTAGACCTGTGCCTACACTGTAACATCACACTATAAAATCTTGGGTGGTTCTATCACCATTCGTCCATATACATCAAAACCAGAAATGAAAACTAATCTAGAAAATACAATTTTAGCATTTTTTAAAAAACTTCTAAGTTAAGCATGAAATCAATATGAAAATAGATAAAAATGAAATATGAAATGCATATAAACTAACATGATTAATCAATATGCAAATGCAAGGAAATCAAGATGACCTACCTACTTACTTAGGGCCCTGGAGCTTAGGTCCTAAAATGTCAGGTGAAGTCGTACAACTAGTGAAACCAACTAATCGTCTCATCAAAATATCTCCCCATGTGCTTAATCATGTAATACAAAAAATATAATTCAAACACATAGTAATCTTGATTATAAATACACATATAATCAGTCATGAAATGAAACTCATGGAGATGGGTGGGAGGGAGGAAATCCTGTTGGAAAGAGAAACCACCAACCTGATCATCCTTCTTGAAAGTGTAGCCAAAAGCCTCATCAATCCATTTTTGAAGAGGGATACCATATGTAGATGATGACTCATCTTCATCTTCACTTACAAAATCATTTCTTCCTGAAGGGTGAGAAAGGATAAGACATCCCAAGAAAACTTGTTGATTCTGCAGAGAAGAGGAAACAAGATAAGGGAGGATTTGAGGTCCTAATAAGGACTCTTTTGCCACTTCCAAAATATGTTGCTTCATCTGTAAACCCTTCTGAAGGGCCTCAAGATAAAAACGTTGTTGATTTTTGGTATGAGTCTTTGCTTTCTCTTGAATAGTCATGTTATCCCCTATCCTAGGGATACCTAAGGAGATTATGTCTCGATGCCCACAAATTCTAGACATGGAGCACCGAGATCCATATTGACTTGAACATGGACTTTGAGGGCACATCCTTCTTCTTTAGCACCTCCATTCTGTCAGTAGAAACAAAATCCATCCCATCGGCTTAGTTCTGAAGTAGAAGTGGGTCTTGGTCCATGAGGTTATGAGTCTGGGTATCATGGTATGTCTCACTCTAATTCTCAAAGCATTTGAATATGTGCATTTAATTCTCTTTTGATTCATGATGTGTGCTTGGAATTTATGCCTTTTGAATTTTCCATACCTTGGGGGGATGATAGAATTCCCTAGCAAGTTGGTTCCCTTAGGAGTGAGTTTCCACTGGGTGGGTTTATGAAAGGTCATCGTCCATTCCTACCATACTTATCACTTTTCATCATATTCCCTCTCATCTATCCCCTATATTTCCTTGGGCATTGGGTTTTCCAAGCTAGAAAGTGTTGCACCTTTCCTTGTGGGAAGAAGGGGATAAAGGCTCAGAGGGTAAAAGTAGCTAGAAAATGTTAAAATCCAAAATATCAAACCTTGGGATGATTCGCCCAAGGATCCACGAGAAAGAAATAAAAGGATTCCCAGCAAGAAAAAGGGGGGACACATAAAAAAGATAAAACTAAAGACCTAGTTGGTGGATAGGGGTTCTCATAATGAGCCAACCTATTAGGTCCACACACATGTAGCGATATAAAACTACTATTCATCTGTCTACCACAACAGGGTAGTGACTCTTTGTGGCATAGCCAAGAGAAAGTGGGTCTCATCATGATGCAGCCTTCTCATTTCCATGAAATGCTTGTGGATCACGTTGTCACCACTGGTCACCACGCTAGGGAAGTGTCCCCCAACTATTAGCTTCAAAGAAAAAAAAATAAGATAAGAAGTAAAAAGTGTGTTGAATGGGCTAGGAAACAATTACATCCATGACAAGGTGAAACTCACCCTCTTCAGAGGCGCCCATAGGTAAGACCTACATTTTCCTATCATCATTGCACCCCTTGCCTAAACTTTCCCCACACCATCTCATGCAATTAAATGACCTATATTAGTCTTCACCTAAAAACAACCCACACCTAAGGAGAATTATCCCAATAGGATGTCTTGGAACCCTCTCCAAACCTGGCTTGTAGAATAATAAAATGTCTTTGAGCATTTGTCCAGGAAAAGGGGGGTTTTAGGCACATGTTTGGGTAACTTGATTATTAGATGTAATTAACATTGCTATGATCCATATGATTTATGATCCCATGGAGGGAGTACTTATTGCTGCAGGACTATGCTCAACAGACAAGTACATATGGGGAGATGATTAGCTCAAACCTCCATAGGGCTAAAATCCCACCAGATGGATGTTGAGATCCCAACGAGGGGTAGACATATACCAGAGGATTCCACATGAGATAGATGAGGGCGTTCCACCAGAGACACCTTGGCAGGCCTCAGCCCAAGGGGGTCTTTCCTTTCCCCCTAAACTTTGGCCCTGAGAGGCCAATGACATCACCCTTGTGACCCTTGAAATCACCCAACATCACATGGACATGATGGAGGGAGTTGTGTGCCAAGTGGCATGCATGGCATGATCCAGAGGCCTTGGAAGGCCTAAAGTTTTTCTCTTGGAGGCCAACGTCTCAATTATGAGGCCCAACATCACCCTAGAAGGGAATGATGTCACCTCTTTTTCGCATTTTAGGGTTTAATTTGTCAATTTTTTGTAAAAAACTTGATATTTGATGCAACTAGCCATGTCGACATTTTTTGACCTAATTTGTAATTAAAGGTCATTTGAATTGTATAAATAAGTGAAAATTCCTATGTATTTTTCCATCATGTTTCACTCACGCAAGTGTGAGGTCTAAAATTAGGCCTCTTTAAGGCTTATTGACTGAAATTAAGTGGTGTGCAACTCTTGGAAGAGGCTTTGTTTTGTGTATTTTGGCATTTTCATGGTGGAAGGTCTTCAACTAGGGCATATTGCTAGATTATTCTTGGTGAATGTAAGTGAAAATCTGCAATTATTATTTGTTTGAATGGTTATGGTATCTTTTACTTTGCATTTACTAAGATTATGAAATTGCTAGTGTAAAACCCTAGGAGATTAAGCACATGTTATTGTCCTTCTCAATAGTTATCCACCTAGTTTATTTTGCTAGAAGACACCTCCATAGAAGCATATGCTAGAGCCCTAATTTTGTAGCACTCTAACACTATTTCTTCATTAATCTTTTATTTATCCCAAGATTGAGCTAAAGAAGAAGGAAAACTGCTAGGGCCTAGGGTTACCTACTTCCTAGTAGTCGTTTTCCTTCTAGGGTTTGGTGATTGAGGCCTTGGGTTAACAACACCTCAACAATCCTCCCTCTTGTCTCTTGTTCACATATTATCATTTGTTTTCTTCAAGTTTTTTGTTGCAAAAAGTGACTTCATTAACCATAAAGGCACTAGTTTATACCTTGCATTTGATTGATTGATGAAAACAACCCTCAAATCATCTACATCGAGCTCTTTGCTAACTATTCCTAACCCTAGATTAGAATAAATTACTAATATTCTTGCTTCCGATACAAAAGTGAGCTACATCCATATATTGCAGTAGTAAAAGCTCCTAAAAGAGAGTGTTCAAGTTGATTTTTACATTTCCTTCTTATCTTCTGATAAGTGCTAGCATATTGCTAATTCTAGGTTACCATTTTGGGTCATTTTTTAAGCTTGTTCAAGGCATAATTGTGTGTTGAATTTTCACTATGCTAGGATCAAGCATGAAGTTTATTTCATTTTTAGCATTTAATTGAAACATAAATAGATGCAACTACACCATTGATAATTGTTGTAATAACCAAGATGACAAGAAGAAATACCATGCACAAGAAAACAAGAAATATCTTGGGAAACCCTTCTCAACAAGGGAAGAAAACCCAACAATCCTTTGCTATTTTCTCAAGAGAAATACCTCCCACACCATATACCTAGCACACAAAAGTGTGCTCTCCAAAACCAAGAAGATAGCACCCAAGAGAGGTGCGCACTTTATCCCTAGAATATGTACTTGTTGAAATTTCCAAAATCACATGTGTGTTGTATTTCCTCAATGGGGAAATCATCTTTATTTATACTAGACTTGACACATCAAAAATGGTGTCTATTGGCACAACAGAGCCGACCTCAATAGCTCCTAATATAATTAATAATTACAATATTAATTATCTTTTACATTAATTATCTTTCACTTTATGGTGGGGCCGACTTGTACCCTTTACATCACAATTAAGGTTACATGTAAATCTTACCCTTATACAACATATCAATGGATCTCACACACCCACTAGTGCTCATCCACTAGGGGCACGTCCAACTATGCTCAACCATAGGGAAGTCCTACTCAACATATATCTATCTCTCACAGGAGAACCATCTGGACACACATCCACTAGTTCTCAACCACTAGGGGCACGTCTCCTGTGCTTAGCCACAGGGATGTCCTAATTAACAGATATTTGTCTCACTGAGTCTCACAAAAAAATTATCTGGAGTACCACATCGTCTCAACTCTCTACACATAGGAGAACAAGACACCCATCACATGGGAACCTTCATCCCTCATAGAGGTATACACATAGTTTCATCTCAAATGACACACCCATCTCATGGGAATCTTCCCTACACAGGGGCACACAACATTCCCTCTCGGTCTTTAAGAGGAACGACACACCCATCTCATGGAAACACCCAAGTCACGGGGTCTCTCTCAAGATGAATAACTAATTCTATGTCTTGGAGGATGTTTCATGAAGCTGTAATAATCAAGACTCCCTCTCAGCTAGGGAGGCATTCTCCACCAGGCCAAGTCTCTCATGGAAATACTCAAACTTCGTATTGGAAAGCAATTTGGTGAAGATATCTACAATCTAATCATGCGTAGGAAGGTATTACACGTGCACTTCTTTCCTCTATACCATGTCTCTGATATTATGATATTTTATCTCAATGTGTTTCGATCTATTGTGAAACACATGGTTCTCAAAGAGCTTCACACAGCTCTGGTTATCATAATGAATAATGGTAGGATCCATCTCATGATTAAATAAATATTTCAGGAGCTTTCGAAACCACACTGCTTCACAGATTGCCACACTCAATGCTATATACTCTACTTCTGTGGTACTCAAGGCCACAAAGATTTGTTTCCTGCTGCACTAGGAAACCATGGTAGAACCTAAGGTAAAACAACAATCGAATGTGCTCTTCTGGTCTAATGTGCTCCTTGTCCAATCTGCATCAGCATATCTTTGCAAACTCAAGTCTACACTAGAGGCATATCTCAGGCCATATCCAACTGTGCCTCGTAGATATCTCAATACATGCTTTGTTACTATCCAATGAGTCTGTCTTGAATGACTCATGAACTGACTAAGTAAATTCACTGCATATCATATATTAGGTCTGGTGTTAACCAGATACATCAATGATCCAATCAGCTGTTAGTACAAATGTGGATCAATCTCGCCTGAATTAGTAGAAGCATCATTCATTTTCTTCAAATCAATCACCATCAGTGTAGGAATGGATTTTCACTTTATCATACTAAACTTATTCAATATCTCCACTGTATATTTTCCTTCACTTAGGAAAATATCATTAGTCCTTTTCCATACTTCTAGTCCCAAGAAGTAGTGCATCATACCCAGATCCTTTAGAAGTCAATGATTGCTTGCATTCAACAATAAGACTTTTTGAATTAGTGAGGAATACATCATCCACATATAGGACCAAGATTAGGTACTCGTTATCAACAATATGATAATATAGGGTTGGATCAACAACACTCTTATTGAAGCCCAAAATCATCAAGAATCCATCCATTTTCTCATACCAAGCATGAGTTGCTTTCTTTAGTCCATACATGGATTTCTTCAACCTGCACACATAATATCTTTCGTCGTGTATCACGAATACTTTTGGTTTCTTGATATAAACTTCTTCCTCAATATCACCATTGAAAAAGGTTGTATTTACACCCATCTGATGCAGTTTCCAACCCATGGAAGAAGCTAGTGCAATGATAGTATGGATGGAAGTGTATCGGGCTACTAGAGAAAATGTCTCATCATAGTCAACTCCCTCTACTTCTGAGAATCCTTTTGATCCGGATTATTTTCGGCACAAAATGAGAGTGGAGATATAATAAAGAAATGAACAGAGATATCACATATATCCAGTAATATAACAGAAATATATCAGAGATGCAACCATAAACACAGAGATACAGTAATACGCGATTTCTATTAATGAAAGAAATGTACAGAGACTGTAAAAATATAGAGTGA
>SNQJ01S0105398.1:21063-37060 GCA_010110895.2 Picea sitchensis
AAATGTACAGAGACTGTAAAAATACAGAGTGAAAGACTCGCTAGAATGGTGGCAGCTTATATGAGAAGAGATGTGACGGATACTCGCATTCACAAGAAGATGGTTACAATGAGGCTCTGGAGGCATTTTTACAATAATCGGGATTGCCAAAAGTCCTAGACATCCAAAAACCTAACCCTAGGAGATGAAGCGCCAAAAGTCATGTGGGCCCCATTTGGGTAAGTTGGTGCATCAACTTCCCGGGGTCGTAACTTTTGCATACAATCTTCGTTTTAGGCGTGTGATAGCTTGTTTGAAAGGTATCGTTGGGGAGATTAATTTTGGGGGCTCAATAATGCCTTCGGATATCATTTAGAACCTCGATATCGAAAACCCTTCATTTGGACCCTCAAAATGGCCCCGGAAGTTAAAACTTGCTAAAAATAGTGAATTGCCAAAATTGCTAGAAAACTATTTTGAGCCATTTAGAAAAGGTGGGTGGCCACCGATATCCACCTGGATCAATCCTCCCTCCTTAGGAAGTAATGGTATCCATTACATTGAGTTCCCGGGGGAGAGGGGAAAGCGATTGTTGAATCCGAATCTTGGTGATTTGCTTGCCTTGCTGGAGAAGTGGCGTTGCTTAGCTTGTTGAAGGCTATCAAGAACCTTTGGCTGGAAGGTTTGGATCTTTTTAACCATTCTAGCTATTTTAAATGACTGTGTGCAGAAGAAATCTTTGTGCTTCATTGAAACCTTGTCGACCTGCTTCTATTGGATAGAAGGTGCTTGGGACGAAGCTGTGGTGGTTGCAATATCCTTTTATTTCCCTTTTGAACAGATTGTGGAGAATATGAATTTTGTAGTATGAGATACTACCTTGTAGCACTTTTTAGGTGGGGCAGTAGTTGGAACTACCTCTGGTATCCTGTAGAGATTACCCCCCAGAGTAATAATGACACTACGGGGTCGAGACTCATAGATAGCATGGCATTTCTACATATATGGCTAGCCCAAGAGAACATCACNGGATGTCGTATGACAATTGACATTGTTGGCTGACACGAAGATCTCGTCCTTGGCGAAGCCACCCAATGTTGTATGGTTGCGGGTGTGGTGTTGTCGACAATCCCAACTGTTTGACGACCTCTTCTGATATGAGGTTCTTCTGGCTTCCACTATCAACAATAAAATGTAGCGGGGTCCCCTTCACCCACATCTGTGAATGAAAAAGGCACTCCCCCTCTTCAGCATAGATAACATGGAATTTCTACATATGGCTAGCCCAAGAGAAACATCACTGCACATCCAAAGTGGGGACAACATCACATAATACCTCATCCTTGAAGGGTTGGACGCCAGATGACACCGAATTGGCCGGGTCAGAGGATGAAGATCTCATCCTTTGGTTACAGTGGTGTTGCCCACAATCCTAACCATTTGACAACCCTTCCTAAAATGAGGTTCCTTTCCTCGCTTCCACTCATCACAAAATGTAGCGGGGTCCCTTCACCCACATCCGTGAACAGAAAAAGGCGCCTCGTGATTCATTGGTCTTCCGGCTTGAATTGCTTGGCCAAGGACAATAGCAAAGGGGTATGCATCGATGATCCGGCTCTTTACCGCATTTTCGTAATCGATTCTAAATCAGTGGTTCACTCCTTGTCTTGATCCTTCCACCAATGACTGTTTTGAGATACATTCATGGGTGTTGTGCCAGGATTTTGCTGGAATTCACACCATTTTCCAAAGGTCCTTTCATTCTCTCCCGTGACCCTTCTTGTCGTGGGTTTGGACCGGTTTCTGGGAGACTGCTTTTAGGGTTGTCTTTGTCATACTTTGTTGTTGTGGATTTGCGCACTCGAACTCCCGCTTGTTCCGGTGTTTAATTTTTTTTCTTGATTTTAACAAAATATCGATAGGCAACATCGAAAGGATGATGTCCATAAAAATCATTCTCATTGGATGTAACCGTAGAGCCCCACGGTATTTCCTAACCAAATGCCGTTCGTAGTCTTTGATACCCAAATTTTGGTGCTAAGGTATGTAGTTGGTGAACTCCCGAACTCGATTGGCCCTTCAAGTAGTTGTGGTCCATCTCTATGTATTGTTCCTCATAGTTGCCACTGTATAGTAACTGCTCACCGCATCCACAAAATCCCAAGTGGGCTCAACCCCATATTCCTGTATCCTCCTGTGGAACTCTACCCCAAGAAGTTTCCCACCAATGTTTGACATGGGAGAGCCTTAAGGAGTGAGAAGGTGATCTTTCCTCGGTCTCAAAAATTATGAACAAAGAAATAACCTTCTAGCATATTTAACCATTTATCTAGGGTATCCTCAGATCTATTTGACCTTCAAATATGGGGAATATCAACATGTAATTTTGAAGGCGAGGTGCCTCCAAAGTGGTCACTCTATGAAGATGCGCCTGATGCGTCTAAGCTGCTGAAGGATGTGGGAAAAATTTCCATCATTTCGGGTCCTCCTCTGTCGCATGAGAGCTTGCCTAAGCAACAGACCATAGGATCATCCTGCCTCCATCATTTTTTTTTCTCCTTCCATGAGTGGTCTCTTGGGTGTGTGAGAGCAATTTTCTTCAAGAGAGAATCTCAAGACCAACTTGCTATACTGACCTCGGGGACATGCACTAAACGATCAAGAGCAGCCTGCTTCCATACCATACACCGGATCCGTGACATATTTTCGGCACTAAATGAGAGCGTAGATATAATAAAGAAATGCATGTAGATATCAAGATATATCCGCTAATATAACAAAAATATATTAGAGATGCAAACCATAAACACAGATACGCAGTAATACACGATTTCATTAATGAAAGAAATGTACATAGACCTAAAAATACAGAGTGAAAGACCTACCAGAATGGTGGCAACTTATCTCTCGAGAATATGGATCGCTACTCTGGTCTCTAAGAAGATGGTTACAATGAGGCTCGAGGCCTTTTACAATAACTGATTGCCAAAAGTCATATACATCCCAAAAACCTAACCCTAGGAGATGAAGCCAAAAGTCATGGGTCTCTGGCTTGGGTAAGTTGGTGCATCAACTTCCCATCAGTCAACTTTTGCATATGATCTCCGCTTTAGGCATGCAGGGATAGCTCGCTGGAAAGGTATCGCTAGGGGACATTAATTTTGGGGGCTCAATCATGCCTTCAACTATCATTGAGAACCTCTATATTGAAAACCTTCATTTGGACCCCTCAAAATGGCCCCAAAGCGTTCCGCTAAAATAGTAAATTGCCAAAATTGCTAGAAAACTATTTTGAGCCATTTGAAAAGGTGGGTGGCCACCAAAATCCACCAGATCACCTTGGATACAACATTTCTTTGCATTTATTCAACACTTTCATCAAATCCATGCTTGATATTATAGATCCAATTGGAAGTCACTTCATATAGACTTCTAGTCTCAACACAACCCATACATCATTCTTCAAGCATGGAATGATATTTTCATGTCGGCATCTTTCCATACCGCCAACTTCTCTCCTCTCCACACAATAAGGTCTGTAATCACTTCATGGCCTGCGTCTGAAAAATAGCTTGAAAATCACTTTGGTCTCTTGCTCTCTGGGAATGTGCCTTTGAGGGGCTGTGCATGTCCTCTACCTCTGCGTATAAGCTCGAGCTCCGTGACAAGCCTTTTATACCCTAACAAAATGTCCCTAGGATATCAACTAGGAGTGCTTGACTACCGAACAACTGGATCGACTGGAATAATAGCTATCTCCCTTTGAATCAAGCAAGGTACTATCTCAATCACACCTATATGAGATTCTAGATATTTGAAAGTGTATTATATCTTCTCTCAAATATAAATATCACTTCTACCTCAATCTATCTCTCTTTCCTGTAGGATGTAGATCTCATGCCTCACATTCATCAGATCCCACAAATTCTTCCCGGTTCTAGCTTGGATCTCTCTTGGCTACATGAAAAATATACTGCACCCAAATATCCCTGGCATCCAATCTCAGTATTCACTCTGGTGAAGGATTATTTGGGAGTTATGTTCTTCAAAAATCTGATGAGGACTCATGTTATGAACATAAAATGCATATCAATGCATGCTTCTGCCCATAGAGTCAGTGGTAGACTCTGATCATGTATCATCTCTTTAAGAATTTGATGATTAGTCCCGTTTTCCTCTCCACAACCCCATTTTGATGAGGGTTGTAAGGAACTGTGGTCCTCTGATCCCCGCCCAAGACATAAATTGTTGAAATCCTTGGAGGCGTATTATCCTCCATTATCTGATCTTATTACCTTAATCTTTCTTCCAGTCAGGTTCTCAACCTGAGATTTGAATTCTTGAAATTTTGCAAGGACTCCATCCTTGGTCTTCAGGAATTAAATCCAAGTTTTCTGAGAGTGATCATCTATGAAGAGTACATAGTACAAATATCCATTTAGGGAGGAAATAGTCATTGGCCCACACACATCTGAATGTATCAATTCCAAGAGTTCCTTTGAGCTATTGTCACTGCTCAAGAAGGACCCTTTGGCATTCTTTCCAAGGGCACAACCTCTGCAAACACCTTTATGCTGAATCTGTATCTCTAGAAGTCCTGTTACCATTTTCTCTAGAGTTGGAATAGATTTATAATGAATGTGAACAAGTCTCCTATGCCATAGCTCACTCAAGATGATAGTATCATGTGATAGGGCCTGGATTGGTCTGATTGTCAGTTGGTATAGGATGCTTTCTCAAACACTAATTACTTTGGAATAATTTTGTGTGAGTCCTTGTGCCATGCAAGAATGTTTCCTTCAGAAAAGGTAACCTTGTAGCCTTTGTCTTTTAAGGAAGAAATGGAGACAAGGTTCCTCTTCATCCCAGGTACATATATTACTTCACTTGACTGAAGATGCATGTCAGAATCCAGTTGGAAGGTAGAATTTCCAACCCCTTTCACATTATATCTGGCATCGTCTCCAAGTACATCATGTATATTGGTCTCTTTCTCAACAATATTAGTCAGGTGATCTTTAAAACCAATCATGTTCCTGGAGGAACCACTGTCAATTAACCAAGTATCATCATTAGTAGGAACCATACCTGAGAGTTTTGAAATGAATAAGAAGGATTCTTCTTTGATGTCTCCATCTCTTTGAAGTATTGGCTTCTAGGAATTGTATTTTCTTGATCCATCAAGGTTATCTTCCATCATAGTTCTATTCATCATATTTTAGATTCTTCACAAACCCTTGCCAACTAGGCTAGAAAACCTAATGGCTAGGATACACTAGCAACCTTAGGTTTTTTTGGGTTTATGACTACCAACAATAAGCCTTGAAAGTCATAAGAACACCGGTGATCTGAAAATATCCTTCAATGAGCTGTAGAAACCCTAAGTCTGAATTTGTTTGCAGAAAATTGCGAAACCCTAGGGCCAAAAATCCAAAATGCTCGGAAATGAAATCTGAAGCTTGTTGGAGGTGAGTTGAAGGAGGCCATACACTCCTATATAGTTTTTAGCCACAATGTCCAAGTTTAAGGTGTTGAAATCACCCAAAAGGAGAGGGTCGTATGGATTTTCTAGGAACCCTAGGAGGGTCATACGGTTCTGCGAAGGAGGAGGACAACTTTCTTGAATCTTGTGCAATGGGTTCTTCAAGACCTATGCTCTGATACCATGTTGAATTTTCACTATGCTAGGCTCAAGAATGAAGTTTATTTCATTTTTATCATTTAATTGAACCATAAACAAATGCAACTGCACCATTAACAATTGTTGCAATAACCAATATCACAAGAAGAAATACCATGCACAAGAACAAAAGAAATATCCTAGGAAACCCTTCTCAACAAGGGAAGAAAACCCAACAACCGTTTTCTATATTCTCAAGAGAAATACCTACCACATCATAGACCTAGCACACAAAAGGGTGCTCTCCAAAATGAAGCTAGTGCCCAAGAGAGGTGCACACTTCAACCCTAGAATATGTACTAGTTGAATTTTCCAAAATCACATGTGTGTTGTATTTCATCAATGGGGAAATCACCCTTATTTATACTAGACTGGACACATCAAAAGTGGTTTCATTGGCACAACACGACCGACCTCAATAACTCATAATATAATTAATAATTTCAATATTAATTATCTTTTACATTAATTATATTTCACTTTATGGTGGGGCCAATATGTACCCTTTACATCACAATTAGGGTTACAAGTAAAGATTACTCTTAAACAATATAACAATGGATATCACAAACCCACTAGTGCTCAACCACTAGGGGCACGTCCACTTGTGCTCAGCCATAGGGACTTCCTACTCAACATATCTCTATCTCTCATAGGAGAATCATCTGGACACACACCCACTAGTGCTCAGACACTATGGGTACGTCCACCTATGATCATCCATAGGGGAGTCCTACTCAACATATCTCTATCTCACTAAGTCTCACAAGATAATCATCTGGAGTACCACATCGTATCAACTTTCTACACATAGGAAAACAATACACTCATCACATGGGCACCTTCACCCCTCACAGGGGTATACACATCGTTTCATCTCAAACGACACACCCATCTCATGGGAATATTCCCCACACAGGGGCACACAACGTTCCATAATAGTCTCAGAGATGAACAAAGCACCCATCTCATGGGCACACCCAACTCATGGGGTCTCTCACAGGCCGACTCACTCAATCTGTGTATTGGAGGATGTCTCACGAAGTTGTAATCAACAACATTGTGAAGCTATCATTATATATACATTGATGTTATAAATTTCTATTTTCTTCATCTTGTATATCAACTCATTTCTTTTATTTAAAGTCCAAGTTTTTACGAAGGACTAATATCAATTGTTACTTGCAAATAATGTTTTCTTGCTGTCTTGTTCTGGGAAGGTACACTTAAGCATATATTTGCTTCATATTATTAAACCTTTGGGAATTTCTGATTAGTGTGACTTGAGAGAGTGGAATAAATTTTCTTGATGTTATTACCTTTTCTTTCTCAAACCCCCAGGTCATCGGGGACGTATCCCCTGGGATTTCACCCCTAAATAGAAAGAGGTGTCTTATTTAGGTGACAGTGATAGGACAACCTCCTGTTACGTCAATTTATTGTTCACTTTCCTTTGTATTTTGGGAAAGTACAAATTGTTCGATAACATTTTGGCGCCGTTGCTGGGGAACACTGAGTCAATTCTCCTCAAAGGCGACACTTTTTGGTAAGCCTTTCCTAGAAATCCTTTACTTTCAAAAATTACCTGGCGAATCCACTGAGGGTGATCCCCTCATCGCTTTGATAGTTTCAAGAAAAATATCTAGTGACTCCACAAATCTTGGGGAGGTATACCAACCCTCCCCAGTCCTTTAGAAGAAAACCTCCCCAAAATTCTCCCATAGTAAAATCATTATTTGGAGGCAATCTTCCTTTAAACAAAATGTCTAGCATAGGAACTCATAATGTTAATCCAAACCAATATAATAACCAAAAGCAATGGTCTTCCAAGCTCTTCGAACCATTAGACATGACAAGTATACCAATATACCCTAGGAAAATGCCTCCTAAGTATGAGAAGTGGTTGCCTAAATTCAATGGTAATGATGTAGTTAGTGTTGAGAATCATATGAGTAATTTTTGGGCCTTCTTTCAGCTTCATCCCATCAATGATGATGTTGAGGATCTAGCCATGAAATTGTTCTCTGCTACCCTCCATGATGGCGCTAGACGTTGGTACAATGGTCTCCTTGATGCTAGTATTAAAACCATGGATAGGTTGGGGGAAGTATTCCTCAAACAATGGAGTGTCAAGGAAGACCCCAAAATTCTTTTTATAAGGATGAATAACCTCGTAAAACAAGAGAAATGAAACCATTAGATAATTCCATGACAAATTTGAAAATTTGATGTAGAAGATCCCAGTGAGCCATCATCCTTCTGATAGTTTCCTTATATTTCTCTATACCAAAGTCTTTACAAGACATTTGGGATAAATCCCCTAAAACAATCCAACAATCCCAAGAAGTAGCTACAAGGATTGAAGATAGCCTTTCATCATCTAGACTTGAGCCTTTCTCATCCCCAAGAGTCAGAATGGATGCTAAACCTAGGATAGTCCACAATGATGAACCTACCTCAAACATTAGCACTAGCTTGGAAAAGATACTACTGATTGTAGATGGCATGGTCAAAACCCAAGAAATAATGATGAGTAGGATTGTCAACCTAGAAATAACTCAACAACAAGCCCCTAGGGTTCCTTACAAAGGCAATTTCAGAAAGGGAACCAAGTTTTTAGACCAATGAATGATCAAGAGGTCCCCAATAATTTATCCCCTGCAAATGTAGTAGATGAAAATCCTTGGTGCTTACAATGCAGAGAGTCACATTGGGAGCATGAGTGTCCTTTAAACAATGGTGATCATGACCAAGTAAAAATTGTTAACCATACCACTAAAAACCTTCAATATTACCTTATTGTCACACTTGAAGAACATCAAGAAGGAATAAAGGAAGCAAACTGGAAGGCTAGGATGGAGGCGATAAATAACCTTGACCAAGAATCGAGATAAAAGTTGAAGAAGAAAGAATTACAAGTATATACTAGGAAAAAAAGAATGAACCAACCTCTCTCTACTATTCTTATAGTTTCACACACAAGACCTCCACCTATGAACATACTTCTTCGTAAGTGTTGGTCCTAAAGTCTACACCTGACTGCTAAAGGGAAAAGGTAGGCCACCTCAAGTTTTGGGATGATTATTATTTTGATAATTTGGTTTTTTGGGTCAGTTAGAGGGTTGGTTTTACCAAGACAGGAGCATGGTTAGGTTGGAAAAATGATGTGGATGAGGGTCCTCCTTGGCTGGTGGCACACTAATGACAAACAAGTGAAATAATAGAAGACAAAGGGAAACAACAAATTACTCAATGAATAATCCGCTGCATGAAGTTCAATACTTAAAATATCATTTCAAGACATTAAACATGTATCAAAAATGAAATTTCTCCCACAGGTTGCACTAAAAACAAATATTCACCAAGCATTAGTTGTTTTCACAGGTTGCATATCAATAAAGACAAGTTATACAATAGTCGAAGAAAATGAAATGTACTTTGCACAAATCAAAACTGCATTCAACATAAGATAAAAAAACATGAATATTTGAATGAAACACTGTCATCAAGAGTATATTCACCAGATAGAGATATTTAATCCATGCATCGAATGGGTCCAACCAGTCTGATGTATTTCTATGATTTCCCAAAAATCTATCCCCCCCTCAAAATATACAGAAACTGCATATTTATCCAAGTTGCAGAGGCACTCGTCCATCTAGGACTCAGACTTAACTCTACATTAACAATTGTAGAATGACTAATTAAGTTGACTAAAACACTGTTGGAGTACACCAATGATACTTCACACTTGACTTGATAAAAAAGAGTGGTTCTTATCACACATAGAAGACCACTTATTATGATTTAAACTTAATAGAGTCTTGAACTGAATAATTGAAAAATGATACTAGAAATGAAACTAGACTGATGCGAGCACTGGAATGAACTGAGACTATGGCAGAAAATGATTCAAAGTGACAGAGTTGAGTCCTGCATTGATCATGGTGTGCACGCATGTTGTTGGAGGCCACTGAAGACAACTAGATGTGCAACGCGTAAATATCCCAGAGTGACATTGTGACCTGATGTCATATAAGCACGTGATTGTGGAAGTTGTCGAAGGTTGTTTGGGTTCACACCTCTCCGACCCCCGCAATCCCCCACCAGCTACCAAATACCCCATAATCTATACCATGGTTTCAATTGCAAGATTTCTATGGAAAATTAATGTTTGAGAATTTTACGTCCTCACAATGAAGTGTGGTCATCAATCGTGTCGCAATATATGATCCAGGTGACCCTACTACTTTAGCGCCCCTGCTAAATTTCTATATGTCTTCCATGTGTCCTGACATATGAGTGCCATATGTCTCAGGCGAATGAGTGCCATGTGTCTCCAGGACTTTGGGCTTCGGGAGTTTATGAATGTTTTTCTTGGAAATCTCCTGAAGTAGTACGAACCCTGTTGACGTGGCAAGCTCTCGGGACTTCGAGACTTCGGGTTTCGGGACCTCAAAATGTAAAGCATGGAAATATCCTAAAGTGGTATGGGCCCGGTTAACGTGGCAGTCTCTTGTCACTTCAAGACTTCGTCTCTTCGGGTGATATTCCTTTCTTACTTACTACGAAGCTCAACGGTTCTTGTTGATTTGAGATCAACGGTCCAAAATTACTTCGGGAGTTCAATATTAAGGCCTTTTCAATGCATAGTTCTTACAATCCTCTAGAGTGTTGTATCTTCTAAGTGAGAGCTCTGCCTCCACGTGTCCTCTTGTTTTGGACAACCGAGATTCACTTCGAGAGTTCGAGCTTCAAGAGTTTTCTTCTTCTTTCTTGCACAATCCTCCGAAGTGTCATATTTCTGAAGTGTGAGATATGCCTCCACGTGTCCTCCTATTTTGGACGACTGAGATTCACTTTGGTTGTTCAGGCTTTGAGAGTTTTCTTTTGCTTGCTCGTGCAATCCTTCGAAGTGTTGTATTTCCAAAGTGTGAGATCTACCTCCACGTGTCCTCTTGTTTTGGACGACCGAGATCCACTTCAAGAGTTTTCTTTTGCTTAATTTCACAATCCTCCGAAGTGCCATATTTCTGAAGTATGAGATCTTCCTCCACGTGTCCTCTTATTTTGGAAGGTAAATATTCAATTCAATAGTTCGGTCTTTGGGAGTTTTCTTTCGCTGTTGCAAAGATAAATGGCTCTTGTTCACTTGAGATCAACGGTCCACAATTACTTCTAGACTTCAGGAGTCCTTTGCTCACTCAACTTCTACTGGTTTTCTACCATAGTACAAGATCACCTGATACATGTCCCTTGCTTGAAGATCAACAACCACGAGTGATTTCAGAGACTCAAATTTCTCATTCTTTAATTTCCCTTCCCGATATTCACAAAACGAAGATGCTCGTCCGTAGTGGGATCGATATCCACCATTGATCTATTGATCTCGAAAGATCAGCGATTGTGGGCTCACAACTTGCAGAAAATTTAATTTGCTTCCCGATCCCCGTAATGACTCCCCACCTTTGATCTCTCTCCAATGAGATCTAACGGTCGTGACTTAATATTTTCTTGATCTGATGGATGAAAAATAAACCCATTTTGTTTTCTTGTATTCCAAGCCCGAAATAGACTACTCTGAATGATGCATTTTTTCTAATGGTTTCTTACTGTGCATACAAGGGAATTGGTGGACCTGGATGTCTCCTATGCACAGGAAAGGCTTGGTGGGCCTGCTGCATGTTCAATTAGTGGAAAACATGATGACAAGTATTTCAAACTCAAACTAGACATGCAATTATCTTTCAAGGAAAATAGAAACAATTCAGCACAAAGAATCATTCAAAAACTCCAATAAGAAAATCTAGGTCATGAAAAAATGAGAAACTGACTTTATCAACTAGAAGAGGAAAAAATCGACGAAGGCATAGGGAAATGAGAGAGGAGAGGAAGTGGTGCAGACCTAGGTTACAACATTGGCTCCAACTGGGGATAACACTTCCCTGCAAGGTGCTAAGAAAAACAAATCAGTTCCTTTGAATTTAATAACTTCCCCCCCACCTCCCTTTTCTTACCTTTGTTCTCTCTACCATCCATGCATCTCTGAAAATTAACGTTGAAGCTAACCCCAGTGACTTTTTTGGGCTATGGAGTCTTTATTGAAACTTGAAACTGAAAATCAACATAATGAAAAACAATCTACGAACTAAAAATTTAAAATTAAATGCTCAAACTATGAGATTATTCTCCTACTACTTACTCTATTAAGTTGAAAGCCAACTCAATCATGTGTAATTCCATTTCCATTGAAACCAAGAAACCATTTGATTGAGAACCATGAATTTGTGCATGTCACTGCTTAAAATAATCCAAATAGGGTATAACAAATGCGACAAAAAGTTGGTAGGCATGTACGATTGCAAATGATGATCATGCTAAAACTTACAACCTTTGGGGTTTTGGAAAAACAAGAATCCATCCAACTTGTTATTGGATCTTGAAACTTGTGGAAAGCCTCCAACTAGTTGAGAAGACAAAGTTGTTGTTGTATGAGATCTGCATTATTGATAAGATTATACTCTTCATGTTCTCCTTGAAACAACTCATTAAGATCAAACACTTCAAAATGATTAAGGGAAACAAAACACACTGGATACTTCTCCTCTAGTTGTTCGAACTGAGAGAGTATATCTTCTACATGAATGTTTTTTTTTTGTTCTTTTTCCAGAAGGTCATTTTCATAATTATATATTTCTTGTTGCTCAACGATTTCTAGGGAATGCAGATCCATATCTACTATAAAAGAAGATTTGAAATGTGGATTTGGTAGCTCATATTCATAACTAATAAATGGAGTTTGTTCAACTTCAAATATATCACAAACAGGTGCTAAATCTTCATGAAAGATTTGAGCAAAAAATCGATCACAGTCATGACTATCGTTAGCTGCATCAAGAACATAAAGATGAAATTTTTTTTGTTGGAAATCCAAACTAAGGATTTAACATCAACATTTATTGCCTTCTCATCATCATTTTCAGTTTTAAAAGAATGTTGAAATTCGTCATGTTGTATAACATAATTGGAAGAAGATACAACTGATAATTAGTCTTCTTTCTCTTCCTCAACGTTATTTTCCCGTTCATATATACTGTTAGAAGAACTAATAATTGACCGTTGAATATAAGATTGAAATTCTTTGCAAAAGTTTTCACAAATTAAATCAGCTGGAAAAAACCTTTTACAATGATCATTGAATGCAACATGGAACTATTCTAGGGAGGAGATGCTAGTAGAGGGAAAGGATTTATACCACTCATGTGCATCTCCCTCTAATTAATACATGAACATCTTCATTAAAACATCCTCATGATGTAGACCCAACTCATGCATGACTTCATGGAAATCCAAAAAATAATCTGCAGGGTTATCATCTTTATTTTATCTATATCTAGGCAAGTAATCACTTCATTCATATATAGTAGGAACAATATTTGGAAAACTAGGAAAAACAGAGAAATTAAAAGGAGAAAACCTCCGAGCCAAGATGGCTTCTTTCTGAAAATATTACTTCTTAAAACTATGGAGTCGCCACTRGATTCRTTAACCATGGAGTTGCCAGGTGAATGATAYRAAGTCTAAAAGTGTYTGGCATTTGTTCACCATAGTTCTGCAGTAATGAGATGAGTTATGAGATGCRTTCTACATTGATCAGGGATGATTTTAGGGGCTAAATTTCACGCATGGGCTAATTTTCCATGGTTTTTCCAAAAAGGAGATTYGTTATTTTAAAAATGATTCGCCCAAATTCTATAGGATACAAYTATTTTAACTTGAAAATCRCTAAAATTTTATAAAAACYGTAGAAAATCCTTAGAAATTTGAATATTTTTACAAAAATATCGCCAAATATTTATAGTTGGAATATGAAGAATTAGTAAGATTCACTAAGGTTTCTACATTTTAAAATAAATTTCCATCCTTAAAATCATCCCTGTTGATCATGGCATGCATATGCATTGTTGGAGGCCACTAAAGACATCTGTATGTGTAGCGTGAAAATATCTCAGAGTGACGTGGTAACCCGATGTCATATAAGCACGTGATTGCGGAAGTTGTTGAAGGAGGTTTGGGTCCACACTACTCCGACCCCCACAATTCCCCACCAGCTACCACATACCCCACAAGCTATACCATGGTTTCAATTGCGAGACCGCTTTGGAAAATAAACGTTCAAGAATTTTATGTCCCTGCAATGAAGTGTGGTCTTCGATCGTGTCACAATCTGTGATCTGGGTGACCCTGCTACTTTAGCACCCCTGCTAAATTTCTATCTGTCTACCATGTGTCCTGACGTATCAGTGCCATGTGTCTCAGGAGAATGAGTGTCGTGTGTTTCCAAGACTTCGGGTTTCAAGAGTTTATGGATGTTGTGCTTGGAAATCTCCCGAAGTAGTATAGGCTCGGTTGACGTGGTGAGATCTCGGGAATTCGGGAATTCGGGCTTCAAGAGCTCAAAATGTAAAGAATGGAAATATCCCAAAGTGGTACCAACCTGGTTGATGTGGTAGTCTCTCGTCACTTTGGGACTTCGGGACTTTGACTCTTTGGGTGATATTACTTTCTTACCTGCTGTGAAGATCAACGGTTCTTGTTGATTTGAGATCAATGATCCACAATTACTTCGAGAGTTCAGGCTTTGGGTCTTTTCAATGCATAGTTATTACAATCCTCCAGAGTGTCGTATCTCCGAAGTGAGATTTCTGCCTCCACGTGTCCACTTGTTTTGGACATCCGAGATTCACTTCGGGAGTTTGGGCTTCGAGATTTTTCTTCTACTTTCTCGTGCAATCCTCCGAAGTGCCATATTTCTGAAGTGTGAGATCTGCCTCCACATGTGCTCTTGTTTTGGACGGTTGAGATTCATTTTGGGAGTTCAGGCTTCATGAGTTTTATTTTTTTTCTCTTTCAATCATCCAAAGTGTCGTATTTGTGAAGTGTGTAATATGCCTTCACGTGTCCTCTTGTTTTGGACGACTGAGATTCACTTCGGGAGTTTCAGTCTTCAAGAGTTTTCTTTTTCTTTCTGACGCAATCTGCCGAAGTGTCGTATTTCCGAAGTGTGAGATCTACCTCCACATGTCCTCTTGTTTTGGACAATCAAGATTCACTTCGGGATTTCGGGCTTCGAGAGTTTTCCTCCACTGATGCAAAGATAAACGACTCTTGTTGATTTGAGATCAATGGTCCACAATTACTTCGAGACTTAGGGAGTCCTTTACTCACTCATATTATGCTTGTTTTCTCCTGGAGTATAAGATCACCTGACACATGTCCATTGCTTGAATATCAATGGCCACGAGTGATTGTGGAGACTCAACTTGCTCATTCTTTAATTTCTCTTCCCGATCTACGCAAAGAGAAGATGCTCGTATATAGTGGGTTTCGATATACACCATCCATCTATTGATCTATAAAGATCATTGATCCTGATCAATTGTGGGCTCACAATGTGCAGAAAATTTAATTTTCTTCTCGATCCCCGTAATGACTCCCCACCGTCAATCTCTCTCCAATGAGATCTGACGGTTGTGACTTAATCTTTGCTTGATTTGACGGTTGAAAATTGAACCCATTTTTTTCTTGTATTCCAAGCTCAAAATAGACTGCTCTGAATGATGCATTTTTTCTCATGGTTTCTTACTGTGCATATAAGGGAATTGGCAGACCTAGATGTCTCCTGCACACATGAAAGGCTTGGTGGTCCTGTTGCATGTTCAATTAGTGGAAAACATAATGACAAGTATTTCAAACTCAAACCAAACATGCAATTATATTTCAAGGAAAACATAAATAATTTGGTGCAAAGAATTATTCAAACAATCCGATAAGAAAAACTGGGTCATGGACAGATGGTAAACTGACTTTATCAACCAGAAGAGGAAAAATTTGATGAAGGCATAGGGAAATGAGAGAGGAGAGGCAGGGTTGCAGACCTAGGTTACAACAGTAAGAATCCTCCCAAGACTGAAAAAGTGGATTTGAATGTTGACTTTGAAGGTGCACTAGAAAAAATGCATGTGACCATTCCATTAAGAGAAGTCATCAAAGTCCCATTTGTAAAGGAAAGGTTCAATTTTTTTTTTCAAAAGTTCAAATGGACCAATGGACCCTCATTACAAGTATATCACTTTAGGGTTCAATATGATGGACATCCACCTTTCTTCATGACCTTGTTGATTAATAACAAATGCCTTAACAACTGTATGCTTGATTTAGGGGAAGGTGCTAACATGATGTCTTTGAAGGTCATGGAAAAATTGGGCCTAAAGGTCACACGAACTTACATGAATGTGTGCGGTTTTGAGTCCATGGCCATACCCACTCATGGGGTAG
>SNQJ01S0105399.1:9593-29077 GCA_010110895.2 Picea sitchensis
TGACCTTTTGGGGCTTCTATATGACATATGAGGGTCCTCCAACTTCGTAAGGCCATAACTCTCAAACCGTGAGGAGTTATGTGACATTCCACATACCACCAGAAATGGAATTACATGTGATATCCATATAGAATCGTATTATTTGGAAATGTATCATAACTCATACCATTATCCATCAAACAAACTTGGGTCCATTACCCAAACCTGGGGTCTCCAACTTCTCATGGCCATAAATCTCTAACCGTGAGGAGTTATGTGACGTTCCACATGTTGTTCCAGAGTCTGTACTTAAGGATTTAAAAAGTACAGTGTCTAGGCATCTGAAAGTTAGTAAGAAGTAAAAAGGGAGGAGAATATACTTTCAGGAAAGGAAGCTAGGGTTGATTTCTAGGTTGTCGCTGTCTAGCTTCCAACTGTTCCTGGATGCTTATATCCCTTTCAATTGAAGCCCATGAAAGTTCAAGTTCTACTCGGGTGTTGGCCATTTTAAGTATGGTTTCAAGGAGATTTAAAGCGATATGGGTTTGATCTGTCAAACCGGGTTCAATATTGGGTTGTCTTACAATAGGGATAGTCATAGAGGAACAAAAAACTTAAAGGAATCTGAAAGTTTTTATGCTATATCAATTTGATTTTATAAAAGAGAACTTTAGAAATCAATATTAAAAGCAAATTGCAAATTGCAAACCAAAGGCCTTTTTCCGTAATTGTGTTATATTTGAAATAAATGGTGTATGAATTATGGAGAAAAACATTAAGCTGCCTATAGAATAAGGCTCCTATCGAGGGAGAATCTCACTCTGTAAGTAGAAGAAGAAAATAAGATAAGAAATGATCCAATGAAGCATAAAATATGACAACCTAAAGATTCACAGGTCTTGTACCTGCTCATAAGCTGATACAGAGGAAAAACTGTAAACAATAGATAGCTAAATATTAATCACTGCAGTAGAAGTTTTACTAAATTGCAATGCAACATTCATCAGATATATATAAGTGAAATAAGAATGAAGATGAAATAACAGAGAGAACAAACTAATAACACAATAGTGACGGAATTAGGAATCTCCGGATTGCTTTGTATTAAGTCTTGAAAAGAGACAGTCTCTATTACAATTAATCAAAAAGGTCCAGCCCCTTTTTCTTTCTTCAAAATGTATATTTATACAAATTTTTAAGCGCTGGAATCTCAATAGTTCCACAGGTTTATGGTTACAATCAAAAGGAGTCGAAACATTTTGTTTCTTTATCTCTGTTTTCATCTGGTACCCGAAACCTGCCTCTTCGCATGCTCCTTGCAAATAACGCACTTCTCCACCAGCTGTGATATCAACTTAGATGGCTCTGCTTGATTATTTGCCTCGAAAATATAAGAGTCTTTCATCAATAGAGGCAGCTTTCCTTCCACTTGTTGATCTTTGGCATTGATAGAACATAACAGTATACTCAGTTTAATTAGCCATTTGTCTATTTGCAGTATGTCTGTTTGAGCTATTTGTGATATTTCGGCTAATTCTCTTTCTTCCTTTTCCTTGATATTAAGCATATGTTTAGCTGTATTTATTTGACCCAGTATCTCCATGCCACTTTCACCATCGAAACCCAAACAAATCTCACTTAACAAACTGAAAATTTCTTTGCAAGATTTCCTTAGCTTCATAGCTTGTTGTTTACCTTCAGATATATTTTGCTCCCATTCTTTCAACAAGATATTACCTCTGGTCTGCTCTGCGATGGGAAAACTAGAACTACTGCTTGTTTCCCTTCTTGTTGTGGCTATAATAGCCTCCTGGAACGACACCCGAGCTGCTCCAACATCCCTTTCTTTAAGAGAGAGGTTTTCCAACACCTGATCAATGAGTTGGAAGCTGCTTTGAATTGTTTCTACTTTAACAAGCAGCCCCTGCTGTGCCACTGATAACCTTTTTCTGATCTCTATTGCCTGGGATTGAAATACCCCGATATTGATTACCTAGCCTTCGGCGAATTCCAGTATGGCCCGAAGCTGGTCTATCAATTCTCCCTGCTGGCTTATCTGAGTCTGACTCATCTGAACCTTCAACTGTGTCTGTTCGAGATTGACTTTAAGCCACTCGATTTCTTTTTGATCTTCTATTCTTGCTTGCTCTAAAGTCACACTTGCTTGATCTTTAGCAACAACCTCTGCTGTGGCTAGTTTAGCCTCTAGTGTCTTGATCAAATGATTTTTTCATTTTAGTTTATCTTTTAGGGTCCCGAATGAATATTGGTTCACTGTGGCGAAAGCACCCAATGTTCCTGCTATTTGCGTGGCGAATTCTACTTTCTTCATATTTTTCCCATCAGTTAAAACTTTAAATTTCTTAGAGACAGTACCTGCCTCTTGGTAGAGTTCTTGTCTCAACACCACTTTCCTCTTCTTATCGAAGAAGAATTCATTCAGAGGTAGCTCTTCAACTGATATAGGTGTCAAATTTTCACCCAAAATCCAACCTGCGTCTGGGATTTCCTTTGCAGACTGTAGGGGGGTAATGGAGGCGATGGGATTGCCGACCTGTTTAGAAGATTTCCTGGGAGTAATGACTGAAGTTGACTCGCTTGGAGGACCGGAAGCCTTGACTTCTTGTTTCGGGCCCCCACCTTGCTCTTCTTTATCTTGTTGTCCTTCTTGGTCGGGCGCTGAACCTTTAGAGCCTTCGACTTCTGTTTGCTGCTCCTCTGCTATCATAGAATCTTCACCCTGTAATACCAGAGGAAGGAAAATTCTCCTATGCTCTTGGAATCTGACAACATCGGCCCTCTCTTCAGGGGATAGGGCTTGTATTTGAGCCAAAACTTCACCATAAGATTTCGCGCCTCGGAAAATGTCATTATGAGGCAAATTCGCATGCTCAAATGTTTTAAGGCCACAGCTGGATAAATGATTACTCACGACCCTGTGTGGATCATGTTTCTTGAATTCGATATGAACCAAATTTATATCTTCTAGGGCTGTTGCCTTGACCTTTGCATGCCCGAAGTCTAATAATGAATAGGTGTTTAAATGAATAGGAAAAGGTGGCCATACCTTTTCTGAAAACCCTTTTAGTTCTTTACTTATACCGCCGATTACGGTTTGCCTGGCGATCTCGCGACAAACCAGCCTATCAGGTATAAGTAAGGGTAAACCATGCAGAGGGATGAAAGCGTCGAAAACCCTGATGTATGAAAATTCTTTCTCCACATACCAATCGACCACTCTGCTTAGATTTGCCGTGATGCTATCCAATATCCTGGGTGGTAGATTACCGAAGATGGCAACATGCATTAGTACCATTACCCAGTTGAAGATTTCGTATACAAAATCCGAATACTTTTCCTCCTAAAGATTAGAATGGTATACATGGACTGGCTCAGCATCCAATGGATCCCAACTCCAATTCATCAAGGGAAAAGGCATCATGGAACATACTGCGTCCATGAGATATGCATACATAAAAAATGAAGCAGCTTTCCCGCTCTCTTTATGCGTCCGATATTCTATAATCCGACTGGTCATGCTATCTGATAACATTTTGGCCCAGTCAAAAGAAGAGCCTTCTGCTACTGAGAATATCAAGGGCACCCATTGGAGGAAAAAATGCGTGGTGTCTTCTCTCCCGTACAATCTACAAGTCATCATCGCTACGTATTTGAACTGTGGTTCCAAAGAAGATATGGAATAAATTCCATTGCTGTTTGCCCTGAACTTCACTGGCGGTGAGACCCAATCATTAATCAAATCAGATAAAATTTTCATGTATTGCTCTCATTCCTTCTGTTTAAAACCATCTAGAAACTCTGCACCGTACGTGAATTCTGATGTGGGTGGTAATTTGTACATCGTCTGTAAGTTTTCTGATCTAAAGGTCCCAACAATGACCTTCTTCTCGTTGATGATGGTTCTGGTAGGGATGTCTACATGATCTAGTGCCCATCGGATCATTTCATAGTAAGGCAGAAGGTGTGGCCTGGCCGCTACTTTGTGCATCTCTGCCTGGACAACGATCTTGTATTTGGTAGTCATGTCGTCTTTCTCGTTGTCACTGAAATCTTTCGAACAATTCATCACATCTGATTGCAAAACCTCTGATACGTATGACTAGGTTCGCACGGAATCAACGCTCCGAGTTGAAGTATCCGAAACATTATCAGAACCTTGTCCTGAAACCTCAACGCTTTCCCTGGATGCTTTTCGCGGGGCCATGACAGGGGATTGTAACTTAGCTCTTCTGCAATAAAAATGCGTATACATATAGAAGTTAGCTTACTGAGAAAAACTTCTCTGTGCGGGATAGAAATGAACTTTATGAATAAAATAGGAAGCAAAAGATCTATATCTTTGAACATTTAACACATCGATGTCCTTACGAATGGAACGGTCCAATCATATTTAGATAGAGATTTTGACAATAAAACCATATCCTTACTTTGCCGTTTCGCCTTATTTCGAATTAATGCCATAAAATTCGACGGTTCATGGGACAAGCTGGCGCAAGGAACATTTGAAATTACCTCGTAAACTGTGCGTTATTATCATTTGCATTAAACATTTATTATGGTTGGCTTGACTTCCTTAATCAGGATTTAAATCAATCATTTCGGCGTTCGTCGTATCGAGACTTTCAACTCTAACCTTTCGACCCTCTAAAACCCGAGATTGCGATGATTATACTTAATTAAGTAAGGATGTAACTAGGATTAAGTGTTTTAATTGATTACGCTTTAATTTATATCGCGAGTTTGCGGCTCAAAACTTCAAAGGTATTTTTTTTGGGAGGAAAGTATGTCGAGTCACGAAATCTTGAGGAGCTTAAATCATGGTCAAGACTAATCAACCTTGACTCTAACCCGAGTTACTTTGGTAAAAGTTTCCTGGCTTCGTCTTTCAAAGTTTTAGCGGTAATGTTTTAGGAGAGAGCGAACGCCGAGATACAAAATCCCAACAACGCTTGACTGGGTTTTAAGGTCTTACTCTTAGATTTCACCTGAGGTAAGATTTTAAAACTTTTTGCGACCTCGCACATCGGGGTTTGTAAATCTTGTGAATTGTAACTCCTGAAGAGTGATATTCCGAGGTACAAAAAACAACAGCTTTCGTTTAACGATAAAAAAATGGTAACTTATGAAACATCACATCCCCCGTTATTTCGCATGACGAGACTACTGAGATTTTTAGCAGGTGAATGTCACGAAGCGAAAAAGAACTTAAGAACCGACATTTGAATTTTAAAATAGATTTGAACCAAATGAAAAAGGAGGCTCCAACATAGGCTCCAACTAGGGATCCCGTTTCCCTGTGAGGCGGGAAGAACAGTAGACCATGTGCCTGTATTGGGTAAATGGAGTCACTGGTTTCACTTCTGTGAAACTTGCTTTAGGGAAAAGATAAATAGAGGGAAGAAAAGATTTTTGTCTTTTACTGCTGTAAGGATTTTCAATATTCGAATATATTTCTCACTCATCTACAGTCCCTTTGACAACTCTCTCTTTCTCTTTACTGAGTTTAGGTCTGCATTAAGACAAATCAAAACAATTTTAAGAAATCCAACAGATCTTGTAGTCTTTTGGCTTACACACAACGAAATTTATTGCATTTTTTAATCGGGGAGTCCCGTCTGGACTTAGGATGTGGATCCAGTCTCGAGAAAGTTGATTACCAGAGCTGAGTGAAATTCATGTATATCAGCCTTACATATATCTCAGATATTGCTTCACTTCCAGCAAGCCTGTTCAGTACCCCAGTGAAGTTATCTACCCCTTTTTTGCTAAATTTCCTTTCACCGCTTTGAAATGTATTTATGCATTTAAATGTTGAGATGAGGGCAATCATTTCTGAATTTCCTTTCATCGTCTCTTTAGACTAGATGTACAATTAGATATGACTTTCCTTTCATCATCTGTCTTACAATTTTCTTTTTAGAATACGAAGCGGGGGCAATCAGATTGCATGAGGGGTGATATCTGCGTAATATTTTGCAATGTAGGTCTGTCAACTTACTTTGATTACTTGGTGCCAACCTTCCTTTGACTTTCACACCACCTTGGTCCGCAGGGAGAAAAAGGGGAAACATTTTTCTAGGGGTTTTCCTTTGAGTAAGCCTTAAACCTTCGAAATTGTTGAAAAACCTAGAAAAGTCAGGATCCACCTACGCATAACTTGTTTAGTAAGAGACCGAGGAGCTGTGAAGACCAACCTTCTTTCAAAAACACGTTTACAACTTTCAAAGTTTAAACATAATCTCTTCTCCCTACGTATACAAATCCGAAAAGACATTTGGCATTTTCAGGAAGACAAATCTGAAGACCGAAAGAAAGGTGACGAACAAACGTTTGTATGCTGAGGGGCAGGGGTCAAAAATTAAAACTACTTTTTGAAAACCCTTCCCCAGAGATGCTTCACTTTCTGTTTGTTTTAACTACCACCTATCTGTGTTTTAAGTTAAAATTATTAGAGCCCAGAGCAAGTAACTATACTTTTAAATAATCAATTAAGTAAGAACATTATATTTATGGGACCTTTATGATGTTTTTGGAGATCTCTGCTTTCTTAAGGAACAAAATTTTCAGGAGTTCGTGCCTTTACCTTACCATTTTTAAAATAACCGAAAACCTTTTCTGTCACCTGTTTTCGGTGAATGAAAATATCCGATACATCACCTTCTGTTTTTTCCATTCGTTCGTTTAGTTTGCAAACCGAAATCCTGTAAACACAAAGAGTGTCCTTTTTTAAAAGAAGTTAAATGTATTTGAAAACCGTGTATCTCTACTTATATTGACCTAAAAAAAAACTAAAAATTGAAAACTTACCTTAAGGGAATCATGAAATAGAAAGCAAATAAAAACCGTTATATACAATGGAAAACTTTGGAGAACTAATTATGTCATGTAGTGTTTTAGATAACACCCGTTGATAGGGGCGTTGAAGATTTTACCATCCAGATTTTCTAATAAAAATGAATTTTTTCCTTCGGAAGTTGCGACTCTAAATGGTCCATACCAAATATGATCGAATTTACCATGTTTTGTCGAATCTTCCTTCCTAGCATCCCATCTTAAGACCAAATCTCCTGGAAGAAACTCTCTGTCTTTTGTCTTACGGTCAAATAACATTTTCATGTCATCTTGATATTTTTGCAATCTTTCGTCCACCTCGACCCTGTGCTATTGTAATTCGATCAGCTGATTTATTCTCCTTGTGACGTGGTTTGGTTCTTCTTTCTCATCTTGCCATAGTTTCATCACAGGAAGTGCCAAGTTTATAGGTAATACCACGTCAGTCCCGTATACCATCTGGAAAGGAGAAATACCGATGGATTTTTTTGTGCCAATCCGATTTTCCCATAGTGCGTATTTTAAATGTATATGCCAGGATCTCTTGTTCTCGTTCAACACTTTCTTAATTATGTTGATCAGACTCTTGTTTGAAGATTCAACCAGTCCATTTCCTTGGGGGTAATATGCCATAGAATGGCCGAGTACAATATTGTACCTTTGGCAAAAACTGATCATAGCCATAGATTTAAAAGCCTGAGCATTATCTGTTACTATATTTCGGCGGCAGCTGAATCTAGATACAATATTTTCTTCTAGGAAATCTATTACCACCGAATCTGTAGCCTCCTGGTAGGAATAGCCTCTACCCATTTAGTAAAGTAATCGGTGGCGATTAGGATCCATTTGTGTTGAGCACTGGAATGGGGGTTAATTTCGCCTATAAAATCCAGTCCCCACTGCTGAAAAGCAGCCTCTGTTTTGACTGGAACTAAAGGTAATGCTGGGAGTTTATGCTTGCCTGCGAATAGTTGGAAAGGGTCGCAAGCCTTGACTTTGGCGTTTACATCCGAGAAAAGTTTAGGCCAATAATACCCTGCCCTCAGGATTTTATAAGCTGTCACTCTCCAAGCGTGATGTCCCCCACACACTCCTTCGTGGAATTCGATTATGATCTTCTCTGTTTCATATTCAACCAAACAGATCAACAGGAAGCCAAGTGGGTCCTTCAAAAACAATTTACCCTCAGATATACAGTATTTGACCGCATGTAGTTTTAGTGTTCTGGCTTTGGATGGAGATAAATCACTTGGGCAGTTCAAAGTCAGTAGGTAGGATACTATGTTTTTGTACCAGTCAGAGGATGTAAACTTCTCTTCGATCCTAACTTCACTTGTTTGCTTGTAGAGCTCATTCATATCTTCCTCTTCTCCACATCCCTCTATGCTATTTATGCCGAGGGCTCTGTAATTGGATTCAACTAAGAGTTTAGCCAAATCTTGACCCTTTATCAGCTTCGTTGACTTTATTTCCAGATCAAATTCTTGAATTTTTGCGAGCCACCGTCCCCTTCTGCCATCACTATCAGGCTACACTAGAATGTCTTTTACAAAACTAGTAGGTACATATGTGATTATCTTGGAATGAAATACATAAGTCCCAAAATCCTTTAATGCCTTTACCATAGCATATGCTTGTTTTTCCATTATATCATATTTTAGTTCCGTGTCTCTGAGACTTTTGCTCAAAAAGGCTATCGATTGTTCGAAACCCTCCTCTTTTTTCTGGAGGAGCACTGCGACAATAGTGTGCTTGGAAGCGAATGAGAAAATGAGAAAATATTTTAGATAGTTGGGGATTTCTAGTACAGGTGCCTCGCTTATAACCCTCTTGATACGTGCAAATGATTCTTTGGCCTCTGCTGTCCATTTTACCTCGCTGTTTTTCTTTAACATACCTGTGATCAATTTCACAATTTTAGCGAAGTTTGGGATAGACCTTCTCAAAAAGTTTATCTTTCCTGAGAATGACTGGATTTCCTTTACATTTCTAGGAATATTTATTGTGTCTATAGCTTGAAGCCTGCTGGGATCAATTTTAATTCCTTCTCGGGACACAATATGACCCAAGAGTTTACCTTCTCGCATGGCAAAGTGAGACTTTTTAGGGTTTAAAGATAGACTGAACCTGCGACATAATTCAAAATTTTGTTTTAGATGTATTAAATGATCTTCGTCAGACTTAGAAAAAATGGTTAGATCATCAAGGTAGATAACTACAAATTTGTCTCTTTCGCCGACGAAAGCGATATCCATAGCACGCTGGAAAGTGGCACCTTCTTTCATTAGACCAAAAGGCATTTTATCATACATGAATGTACCCCAGGGTGTAGTGAAAGCTGTTTTTTCTTTATCTTGTTCATTTAAAACAATTTGATTATATCCAAAGAAACCGTCGATCATAGACATCCTATTTGCTCCGACTACCTTTTCTAAGATGTGATCCATTTTAGGTAAAGTATAGTTGTCCTTCAGGGAAGATTTATTCAAATTTCTGAAATCAACACACAGTCTAATCTCTCCACTCTTTTTTCTGACCGGGACCAGGTTTGCCACCCAATCAGAGTATCTCAGTGGTACTATTATTTTCGCGTCTAAAAGCTTCTTGACTTCTCTTTCGACAATGGGTAATAAGATAGGGTTGATTTGTCTAAGCTTTTGCCTAAAGGGTTTGAGACCAGGCTTCAGAGGTATCTTGTGTTCAATCACGGTAGTGTCGTAAGTCCTAAGCTCTTCGTAAGACCAAGCAAAAACATCTTTATATCAAGCAAGCAAATCTTTATACTTATTTTTCACCTTAAGAGGAAGATACTTTGATATTTTCACCATCCTGGGTTCTTCTTTTGTCCCTATATCATAATCTGCAACCTCTTCTGGTTGGGGTTGAAGGGTAGATTTTAAAGGCATGTCATTTTGATTGAAAAGTCTCTCCAGGGGGATTAGTCCCTTTGGAATCTGATTATTTTTTAAAACTAACATACGATGGTTGGAAATTTTTTCTCGGAACTCCTGAGAATCCTCTCCTTCCTGCATGATCCACATGTGATCATTTTTATTCTCTTGATCGATGTGAGTTTCAGAAAATTCACCCACTGCTTCGAGTAACTTTCTGATCTGTTTGTCATCCTCAAAAACATGCCAGTGTTGTATGTTGTTCGGGATGGATGGTCTGTGCCTTACCTCTATATGGTATTTTAATTTAAAAGCTGTGGGGGGAGCGAAAGTCGAGGCTGCCTTGGCTAACGAATCGACCTGCAAATTTTTGGTGCGTGGGATGAAGTGGATATTTACAAACGAGAATAAATTTTCCATTAGATCCCAGGCACAATTTATATACGCTCTCAATCTTGGATGTTTGGCCTGGTATTGTCGATTCACCTGTTTGACTATCAACTCAGCGTCTCCATACACTTCCAGGTTTTTTATGTTCATCTTCTTGGCAGCTTCCAATCCTAATACTAAGGCTTCATATTCACATACATTGTTAGTGTAATCTATATCCCTTTGAAGCCTGTAAGAAAAAGGGACGACAAACCTATTTTCAGGTGCCACAAAAAGTACTCCTGCATCGGCTCCTTCATATGACAGAGCACTGTCAAAAAACATTTTCCAGATCCCTGTGCTATGCATATTTTCAGAATCTTTCTCGTCTATGAAGTTTTCTTCTGTGCAACTATCTATACCATCATCAAAAGCCAAAATACAATTTCCTAGATCTTGATAAAAAATGTAAACAGGAAAATTGTTAGGATTCTAAGGATCGCTCACGGTATAGGCTAACCTCGTTTCTCTATATAACCTAGTAAGTTGCCCACCAAATACATGAATTGTGGCATAAGTCATGTCTAGTTGGAGGGATCCCCCAAGTTTGGCTCCCCACGACCTTGATAATAGTGATCCATATTTTGGGGGGATATCAGCAATAACTACATCCATCAAAACACTTTTGACTGGGACTTGTGCAAGGGTGACTACTAAATCTTTTACCATGCCTAAGAACTTGACTCTTCTTGAATCAAAAGAGTAGATATCTATGTAAGGTCGGGTGATCTCGAGGCCTAGTCTATCCATAATAGCTTTGGGCATCACATTATGTGAAGCTCCAGAATCTAGCATGCAGTTATGCAACAGTCGATCATGGACATTTAGGGTGATATAGAAAGGGGCAACGGTGTCTCTGGCGCCCTCGAAATGTGGACCGAAAGTGATATTTTGTTTGTCATCTTCCAAATTTATTTCGTCTGATTGGATTTCTTGATCCGAACAACCTATCACCTTGGTTATCTGTTTTCGATATGCATGGGTTTTTTCTAATTCAACCAATGGAATCAGTATTTTGATCCTATTTATTTCATTTTCAACACTAAAACCACTGCCACCTTTGTCCGTTTCTCTGGTTAAAACCTCGAGCTATTTCTTCTCTAACTTATTTGTCTGAGCTGACTTATTACTCATGAGATTTCTTACCAGTGAGGGTGTCTCAGCTGTCTTGATTTCCCTAGTTTGGGTCTCAACTTCTTTCGTTTTGAGGTTCAACGAGTCTGCCTCCTTTGTTTTGTTATTGGATGCCTCAGTCTCTTTCAGGGTAGGCACATATATTTCACCTCTAGGGAGAATTTTCTTCGGTTGAGGAATCGATGTAAGTTTGTTTTTAGACCTCAGGTTATACCTCGCTTGGACCCCAATTGTCATGGAATCAGACATTTCTCGACATACAACGAAGTCATTGTTTTTTATATCATCTTCTTCATTTGACGGTTGGGGTGTGTTCAACGACCTATCATAATATTTTTTAGTTACATAGGGCTGAGTGCGGTCGTCGCCCAAATTTGTCACGTCTTCCTCAAGTCCCTCGAAATCTTCCAGGTCATTTCCTCCTATAAAATTTTCATTTTTTAAAAGAGTTTGGATTTTCTGATCTTCATTTTTAACTTGCCTTTGTTGATTTTGAGGGTTGGGGTTTCTTCTGAATTCTATTTTAACAAAAGGATCACTCTTGGATTGGTCTAGCTCCATTTTGGAAATCTTATTCGACAATTCTTTAATTACCCTGGCCATATCATCCATTTTGTCGTTTGTAGATCTATTAGATCCTGAGGGTCTCACTTGTTCCCTAAAACGTCTGGTTTCTCTATTCCCCGTTTCTATCCTAGCTTTCAACTTACCAGAGGCCATCATGTTAGATTCAATTTCTACAACATCATCCTGCATTCGGGTTAAGGTAGCCCCCCGCCTTTATCTTAAGAGAAGAGTGAAGTCGGGTTCGAAAGCTCCTGTGAAGGTTACTTTGGCTGCAGGTTGGGAGGGTTTGACTTTAGCTGGGATCTTATTATACAGTTTATTAAATCTTTGGATAAATTCCATCACTGTTTCTGAATTTCTTTTCGTTAAAGATCCAAACTCGGTTAGATAATATAAATGGTCTTTTCTCTCACTCCATTGTCTAAGAAAGGCATCTTCTAAAGCATCGTAAAATAGGATAGACCCTGAGGGAAGGCTTCGAAACCAGGTTCGTACATGTCCTTCAAAATTTTGAACAAATAATCTTGAATAAACGTCTTCGTGTTCCAGACCTAGAATATCAATGAACTTGTTGAAGAAATTTATATGTTCGGCCGCAGTTAAGTCCCCCTCCCCTGTAAATTTTGGTAAATTTTTTATATAATTTTTAGGAAGGTTATGAAGAGGCACGGGTAGAACTAAAGGTGCATATCTCGCAGCCACTTTAGTGAAAACTCTGGGGGGCGGGGGAGGTGCTTGGCCCCCCGCTCCTCCTCCGACAGCCGCCATTGGTATTAATTGACGGGGATAGGGTGTGTTATATAGTGGGTTCTGGAAGACTAAAAATAGATTCTTAGCTTCTTCGGGAGATGAGAGAAGCAAAGACGAGTGAACGGAGATGCGAGGAATTGACTCTTCGTATTTGCAGGAGACATAATCAGGGGATCCCGCGAGTGTGATATTTGAGTATATAGTGTACTCTTCGAGACTTGGTGAGATTGGGAAGTCTGAAAGGAGAGTCGACGGGATATCAACTGCTGGTAAATTTATTGCCGGGTTTTTACCTTTGTGTCCGACAGAGGTTTTCGGAAGGATTTCACTTTTAACCACAAAGATGAATAAAAATGAATAAGTGGTTTTGGGAGGTGTACTATGCGAAGTTGAAGGTTCACAAGAACTTTTGGTCTTGGGCTGCGGGTGTTTAAGCTGAGAGACTGCAGTAGTTGGCTTAAGATAACCTCTAGCTTTTAGTATTTTTTCGGGATTAGAAATAGGCGTGGTCTGCTTTTTCTCTGGGTTTTGTTTGGTATTCCTTCGACCGGATGCCAACTTACTTATACATAGAGTTGCCAAGTGAAAGATAAGAAAATACTTTAGAAAGTGCTCACTCTTTGTTCACTATCAAAGGGTGAAACTTGAAAATATGTTGTTCTTCCCAGGGAAAAGGTTTCGTAACTTCGTCCCTGGAAACGACGCCAAAAATATGTTGTTCCAGAGTCTGTACTTAAGGATTTAAAAAGTACAGTGTCTAGGCATCTGAAAGTTAGTAAGAAGTAAAAAGGGAGGAGGGTATACGTTCGGGAAAGGAAGCTAGGTTTGATTTCTAGGTTGTCGCTGTCTAGCTTCCAACTGTTCCTGGATGCTTATATCCCTTTCAATTGCAGCCCATGAACGTTCAAGTTCTACCCGGGTGTTGGCCATTTTAAGTATGGTGTCGAGGAGATTTAAAGCGATATGGGTTTGATCTGTCAAACCGGGTTCAATATTGGGTTGTCTTACAATAGGGATAGTCATAGAGGAACAAAAAACTTAAGGAAATTCAAAAGTTTTTATGCTATATCAATTTGATTTTATAAAAGAGAACTTTAGAAATCAATATTAAAAGAAAATTACAAACCAAAGGCCTTTTTCCGTAACTGTGTTATATTGGAAATAAATGGTGTATGAATTATGGAGAAAAACATTAAGTTGCCTATAGAATAAGGCTCCTATCGAGGGAGAATCTCACTCTATAAGTAGAAGAAGAAAATAAGATAAGAAATGATCCGATGAAGCATAAAATATGACAACCTAAAGATTCACAGGTCTTGTACCTGCTAGTAAGCCGATACAGAGGAAAAACTGTAAACAATAGATAGATAAATATTAATCACTGCAGTAGAAGTTTTACTAAATTGCAATGCAACATTCATCAGATATATATAAGTGAAATAAGAATGAATATGAAATAACAGAGAGAACAAACTCATAAAACAGTAGTGACGGAATTAGGAATCTCCGGATTGCTTTGTATTAAGTCTTGAAAAGAGACAGTCTCTATTACAATTAATCAAAAAGGTCCAACCCCTTTTTCTTTCTTCAAAATGTATATTTATACAAATTTTTACGTGCTGGAATCTCAATAGTTCCACAAGTTTTCGGTTACAATCAAAAGGAGTCGAAACGTTTCGTTTCTTTATCTCTGTTTTCATCTGGTACCCGAAACCTGCCTCTTCACATGCTCCTTGCAAATAACGCACTTCTCCACCAACTGTGATATCAACTTAGATGGCTTTGCTTGATTATTTTCCTCGAAAATATAATAGTCTTTCATCAATAGAGACAACTTTCCTTCCACCTGTTGATCTTTGGCATTGATAGAACATAACAGTATACTCGGTTTAATTAGCCATTTGTCTATTTGCACTATGTCTGTTTGAGCTATTTGTGATATTTCGGCTAATTGTCTTTCTTCCTTTTCATTGATATTAAGCATATGTTTAGCTGTATTTATCTGACCCAGTATCTCCATGCCACTTTCACCATCGGAACCCAAACAAATCTCACTTAACAAACCAAAAATTTCTTCACAAGATTTCCTTAGCTTCATAGCTTGTTGTTTACCTTCGGATATATTTCGCTCCCATTCTTTCAACAATATATTACCCCTGGTCTACTCTGTGATGGGAAAACTAGAACTACTGCGTGTTTCCCTTCTTGTTGTGGCTATAATAGCCTCCTGGAATGACACCCGAGCTGCTCCGACATCCCTTTCTTTAAGAGAGAGGTTTTCCAACACCTGATCAATGAGTTGGAAGCTACTTTGAATTGTTTCTACTTTAACAAGCAGACCCTGCTATGCTGCCGATAACCTTTTTTTGATTTCTATTGCCTGGGATTGAAATATCCCAATATCGATTACCTGGCCTTCGGCGAATTCCAGTTTGGCCCGAAGCTGGTCTATCAATTATCCCTTATGGCTTATCTGAGTCTGACTCATCTGAACCTTCAACTGCGTCTATTCGAGATCGACTTTAAGACGCTCGATTTATTTTTGATCTTCTATTCTTGCTTTCTCTAAAGTCGCACTTGCCTGATCTTTAGCAGCAGCCTCTGCTGTGGCTAGTTTAGCCTCTAGTGTCTTGATCAAATGATTTTTTTGTTTTAGCTGATCTTTTAGGGTCCCGACTAAATATTGGATTACCGTGGCGAAAGCACCCAATGTTCCTGCTATTTGTGTGGAGAATTCTAGTTTCTTCATATTTTTCCCATCAATTAAAACTTTAAATTTCTTAGAGACATTACCTGCCTCTTGGTAGAGTTCTTGTCTCACAACCACTTTCCTCTTCTTATCGAAGAAGAATTCATGCAGAGGTAGCTCTTCAACTGATATATGTGTCAATGTTTCACCCAAAATCCAACCTGCGTCCAGGATTTCCTTTGCAGACTGTAGGGGGGTAATGGAGGCGATGGGATTGCTGACCTGTTTAGAAGATTTCCCGGGAGTAATGACTGAAGTTGACTCGCTTGGAGGACCGGAAGCCTTGGCTTCCTGTTTCGGGCCCCTAACTTACTCATCTTTATCTCGTTGACCTTCTTGGACGAGCGCTGAACCTTTAGAGCCTCTGACTTCTGTTTGCTGCTCCTCTGCTATCGTCGGATCTTCACCCCGTAATACTGGAGGAAGGAAACTCTGCCTATGTGCTTGGAATCTGACAACATCGACCCTCTCTTCGGGTGACAGGGCTTGTATTCGAGCCGAAAATTCATCATAAGATTTCGCGCCTCAGAAAATTTCATCATGAGGCGAATTCTCGTGCTCAAATCGTTTAAGGCCACAACTGGCCAAATGATTACTCACGACCCTGTGTGGATCATGTTTCTTGAATTCGATATGAACCAAATTTATATCTTCTTGGGCTACTGCCTCAGCCTTTGCATGACCGAAGTCTAATAATGAATAGGTGTTTAAATGAACAAGAAAAGGTGGCCATACCTTTTTTGAAAACCCTTTCAGTTCTTTACTTATACCACCGATTACGGTTTGCCTAGTGATCTCGCGACAAGCCAGCCTGTCGGGTATAAGTAAGGGTAAATCATGCGGAGGGACAGAAGCGCTGAAAACCATGATGCATGAAAATTCTTTCTCCACATACCAATCGACCACTCTGCTTAGATTTGCCATGATGCTATCCGATATCTTGGGTGGTGGATTATCGAATATGGCAACATGCATCGGTACCATTACCCAGTTGAAGATTTCACATACAAAATCTGAAGCCTTTTCCTCCCAAATCTTAGAATGGTATACATGGACTGGCTCAGCATCTGATGGAGCCCAGCTCCAATTCATCAAGGGAAAAGGCGTCATGGAACATACTGCGTCCAAGAGATATGCACACATAAAAAATGAAGCAGCTTTCCAGCTCTCTTTCTGCGTCCGATATTCTATAATCCGACTGGTCAGACTATCTGATAACATTTTGGCCCAGTCAAAATAAGAGACTTCTGCTACTGAGAATATCAAGGGCACCCATTGGAGGAAAAAATGCATGGTGTCTTCTCTTCCGTACAATCTATAGGTCATCATCGCTACGTATTTGAACTGTGGTTCCAAAGAAGATATGGAATAAATTCCATTGTTGTTTTCCCTGAACTTCGCTGGGTGTGAGACCCAATCCTTAATCAAATCAGATAAAGTTTTCACGTATTTCTCGCATTCCTTGTGTTTAAAACCATCTAGAAACTCTGCACCATACGTGAAGTCTGACGTGGGTGGTAATTTGTACATCGCCTGTAAGTTTTCTGGTCTAAAGGTCCCAACAATGACCTTCTGCTCATTGATGATGGTTCTGGTAGGGATGTCTACATGATCTAGCACCCATCGGATCATGTCATAGTAATGCAGAAGGCGTGGCCTGGCCGCTACTTTGTGCATCTCTGCCTGGACAACGATCTTGTATTTGGTAGTCATGTCATTTTTCTCGTTGTCATTGGAATCGTCCGAACAATTCACCACATATGATTGCAAAACCTCTGAGACGTATGACCAGGTTCGCACGGAATCAACGCTCCGAGGTGAAGTATCCAAAACAATATCGGAACCTTGTCCTGAAACCTCAACGCTTGCCTTGGATGCTTTTCGCGGGGCCATGACAGGGGATTGTAACTTAGCTCTTCTGCAATAAAAATGCGTATACATATAAAAGTTAGCTTGCTGAGAAAAACTTCTCTGTGCAGGATAGAAATGAACTTTATGAATAAGATAGGAAGCAAAAAATCTATATCTTCAAACATTTAACACATCGATGTCCTTACAAACAAAATGGTCCAATCATATTTAGATAGAGATTTTGGCAATAAAAACCATATCCTTACTTTGTCGTTTTGCCTTATTTCCAATTAATGCCACAAAAGTCGACGGTTCGTGGGACAAGCTGGCGCAAGGAACATTTGAAATAACCTCATAAACTGCACGTTATTATCATTTGCATTAAACATTGATTATGGTTGGCTTGACTTCCTTAATCAGGATTTAAATCAATCATTTCGGTGTTCGCCGTATAGAGACTTTCAACTCTAACCTTTCGACCCTCTAAAACCTGAGATTGCGATGATTATACTTAATTAAGTAAGGACGTAACTAGGATTAAGTGTTTTAATTGATTATGCTTTAATTTATATCGCGACTTCGCGTCTCAGAACTTCAAAGGTATTGTTTCCGGGAGGAAAGTATGCCGAGTTGCGAAATCCAGAGGGGCTTAAATCATGGTCAAGACTAATCAACCTTGACTCTAACTTGAGTTACTTAGGTAAAAGTTTCATGGCTTCATCTTTCAGAGTTTTAGCGGTAATGTTTTAGGAGAGCAAATGATGAGACGCGAAATCCCGACAACGCTTGACTGGGGTTTAAGGTCTTACTCCTAGCTTTCACCTAAGGTAAGCTTTTAAAATGTTTCACGACCTCCCACATCGGGGTTTGTAAATCTTGTGACTTGTAACTCTTGAAGAGCGATATTCCGAGGTACAAAAAACAACAGCCTTCGTGTAACGATAAAAAATTGGTAACTTATGAAACATCACATCCCCCGTTATTTCGCATGACGAGACTACTGAGATTTTTAGCAGGTGAATGTCACGAAGCAAAAAAGAACTTAAGAACCGACATTTGAATTTTAAAATAGATTTGAACCAAATGAAAAAGGTGGCTCCAACACCACATACCAACGGACATGGAATGACAAGAACTATCCATCTAGGATAGTTTACCTGACGAATTCATTTTCCTTAATTAAGCATGGGTTCTCTTACTGTGAAAAGTGTCTTCCCATGAGGGATTTCACCATAAGGGGACCACTTTGGAGTTAATCAATCTTTACTTCTTATCAACAATGACAAGACAATAATGAGTCATCTTTACATGAAACAATCTTGGGTCCATTACCCGAACCTTTGTGCTGTGGGGCTTTCTTCAAGGGTTGACATCAATGACAACCAACCTTAATCAACAATCTCCCCCTTTGGAATTGATGGAAAAACTCTGATGCAATACTGAAATCATATCACTCATGCTCCCCCTGGAACCATGCCTATGTCTTCTGTATCTGATAAATTTGCCTTTGTCCTCTGCATCTGATAAATATGCTCCCCCTGGAACCATGCCTCTGTCCTCTGCATCTGATAAATCTCTCCTCCTTTGTCATCAATGGCAAAGGTATCTTTCCATCCGGGGCTTCTCCCCCTGACTGAACTGTCCTCTTATTTTGCTTCCTCATGTACATCTAAGACATATAAGATAAGCATTCAAAAAGCATTCAAAAAACGTTCATTTTGGAGTAGAAATAACTCCAAGTCTTTGGTGAAGATATTAAAAGGCTTCCCGTGGAAGTGGTTTTGTAAAGATGTCTGCCACTTGTTCTTTTGTGCCCACATACTCAACTCTGATGTTCTTTTTTGCAACCTGTTCTCGTAGAAAGAGATACTTGATTGGAACGTGCTTCGTCTTGGAGTGCATCACCGGGTTTTTTGAAACACTGATGGCACTTGTATTATCACAATATATTGGAATGGGCTCATCATACTCAACTTGTATATCTGTCAAAGTTTGTTTCATCCAAATAATATGTGTACAACATGCTGCTGCTGCAATATACTCTGCCTCGAATATAGATAGAGATATTGATGATTGTTTCTTTCTTAGCCATGATACCAAACTCTCACCTAAGTAGAACGATGCTCCACTGGTGCTTCGTCAATCATCAATAAAACCTTCCCAATCTGCATCTGTGTAGGAAATAAGTGATAGATCTTTTCCTTTTGGATACCATAATCCAAACTCTTCTGTTCCTTTGAGATATCTAAAAATCCTCTTTACTGCTAATACATGTGATTCCT
>SNQJ01S0105400.1:5914-22878 GCA_010110895.2 Picea sitchensis
GGAGGGTAATTCACTTGATTAAAAGAAGGATAGTTATTCCAACGATTAGAAGATGTAAATGGCATGTCAGGATTCATACCTTGACCCGCGATTGCCATTGCCTTCTCTATGTCAACAGATAGACAACTTCAACTTCTTCATCAGTTGGTTGTAATGCTGCCTTGATTCCTGGTAAAGAAGGACATTGTTGAGTTTCATGATCCTTATCATAGATGGTGCAGATTGGATTTTTGTCCAATGGTCATTCCCTTCATGGGTGTTTGTCTCTGCATTTAGAACAAAAGATGGACAGACCTGCTTCTGCTTCGGCTTGTTTCTTTTGAATCTGCAGGGTATCAATTTGTGAGGCAAAAGAGCTTAATATTTCAGTTTTTAAACATTCAAGTAAATTACCTATTTCAGCTCTTGTTGCTCCCCCATTGGCTGATTTTTGAACTCTTGAAAATGTGGTATCCCTGCTATTTGATCTATTCCTTGAAGCTCCTCTTGAACATCTTTTACATAGGTTAACAATTTCATCATATGAGTCTTTAGATATGTCCCCTTTTCCAAGCATATTCATCATATCTAGACAGTCATCCCTTACTCCTTTTAGTAATATCGTTTTAAGAATATCTTTACTTACATCGGGGTGACTGGATATTTTTAGATTATACTATAGCCTTTCTACAAAGTCCTCCAGATTTTCATCCTCTTTCTGTATCATCTTGAATAGTTCTTCCCTTTTTTCTCTTGTTCGGAAATAGTCCTGGTATTTATGCAGGAATTTATGTTTCATCTGATCCCATGTTGTGATTACATGGCCTCCAAGACTCATGAACCATCTTAGTGCATTTCCTTTCAATGTTGCTGGAAATAGCTTTAATTTTTTAGCATTGGAAATGTAATCATAACTTTTGCATAATATGTCAAACTCAAAAAGGAATTCATCAGGATCTTCTGAAGATAAACCATAAAAGTTAGGTAGTGCTGAGAGTGGAATGTTCTTCATGGCAGATACCCCTCTAGGAATATCACCAATAGTAAATCCTAAGGTGGAGAAAGAGTTTTCATCATTTACCTCTCTTTCAGGACCTGCCTATTCTTCATGACGCAATTATTCGTTATACTCATCCATGTTTTCTTTTGTTTTCTCCCCTGCTATGCTTGCTCTGTCCTCAATGTTTCCTGTTGGTTTCTCGACTATCTCAGGACTCCAAACCTCTTTCCCCATTTCAAATTTTGCTTGAAAGGAAGGTTGGGATTTTGGTTTCCGAGAGTTTGGTCGTTGAGGAGTAGCATATTCATATTTTGATATAATCTCGTCAATATAAGTCTTTCTTCCTCCCCTTCCTCTACCTCTGCCACCTGTAGGGTCAGTTTCTTTGGGGTCTCCACCTCCTCTCATGCAATATTTATATCTGAAAGAACATAAGTTCTTTTGAAATCTATAATTACCTTCCCCGGCAACAACGCCAAAATGTTGGTCACTATAATTGCTTATTTAACTAAACAATCAAGTGCTACATAAATTGTCAACCCAGGGAAGTCTGTTTATTTCAAAGGTAATCACACAATGTATATGCTCAATCTCAAAAGCAATATAGAGTTGTAGTAAAAATACATTAATCACACCTTGCCTTGAACAAACTCAAGTTCTACTTTGAATTACAGGAAAGCAACCTACCTATTTCAGAGTTCAAAGTTTAAAGAAATAATTATCCAAAGAATCCTGGATTACATTAAGAAATAACAACCTAGGAAAGAAATATTTCAAGATACTACAAAAGGAAAGAAAAACTATTCTGTAACATAGAACATGACCCTATTCCCCAAGCAGGAATCTTCAACACCTGTTTCCGATCATCACACTTTCATGAACTCATTACTAATCGAAATGATTGACACACACTGAAGACTAACTATCTCTTAACAGGGAACAGGACCCTATTCCCCAAGAAGAAACCTTCAACACCTGTCCCTGATTATCATGCTTTCATAAATTCACCAAACAGGATTGCTAACTAGAATGATTAACAGTTACCCAAGCATGAATCATATGAAAACAATGTAACAATCAATAAAGCAGAGTTTCAACAAGACAAAGTTCAGTAAAGTAGTGTTTCAGCAAAATAGAATTTAATCAAGGCATGAACAGAAATAACACTAACACACTACAGAGCTAATGGGTGAATCTTGTGAATAAGGTGGGCCCTCCCTTCTCACAAGATTCCCCTGAAATGAAAGGAACTAGAAAGAAATGCTCAGAACAATCTTTTATTCATCTGTCAACTGTATCATGTTACAATGTCTGAAGTAAAACACGTCCTTCTATGTAAATCCTTTATTAACCCAGAAGAAGGTCCTCTCTAATGATGATTTCCTCTTATTTAAAGAGGAGAATCCTCTCGATACAATTTGATCATCAAATTACATGTGTACATCTGAATCCTATTCTTAGTCAGATCTATTCTCTATACTGGAATAGGATATCCTAGTCTCCCGTAACAGAATGCTATTACAATAGTTGAAAAAGTGTTGAGTGAGGTGTTGTTGTTGCGGCTGGAGTAACAACTTCTTTATTTATCTTCTTTTTACTGTTGTTGTATATTGTTTCAACATCACAAATTGCGGGTTGTTTCAGCAACGTGATTTTCGTTCAGACTGTTTCAGCAATGTGGTCTCATGCAGCAACGATGGTTAATTCTGGCTCAAGGTGCGGATGTTGTGGTCAGTGTAACAACTTCTTTGTGTGAATTGTTGTTTTGGCATCGTAGACCACAGAGAGTGTAACAACTTCTTCTTGTGTGAGTTATTGTTTCATCATCGTAGCCCACGGACTATTTCAGCCACAGGGTTTGCGTTCTTTTGACTGTTTCAGCAACGGGCCTTTAAACAGCAATGATAATCTGCAGTTCAAACTATTTCAGCACTTATATATTTCTGATCAATGGTTAAGTACAAGAGTAATGTAAAATTATATGCAAAATAGATTAAACATATAGAAAAGAGAAGAGGCATTATATACCTTTAGAGAGATAGGGTGAGGTGATAATGTAAGTTTAAATGTGAGTGGAAAAAGGATGTAATGGTAGCAAAAAGTGTGAGTGAAAAGGTACATTATAGGGTCCTAACAGCTTTGTCATGAGTGCACCCTCATTTGACACCTACAAATAACTCATGTCAATCACATGTGTAGGATCACTAACATAATGTCTCAAAATAGATACATAAAAACAATCGTGCATACGCTTCAAAGAATCATGAAAGGTTAGTTGATAGGCCACAGGTCCTTTCGTTTCCACAACTTAGAAAGGTCCAAACCTAGGAGAGAGTTTATCGCCCTTTCCAAACTTGATCAAACTTTTGTGTGGTTTCACCTGCAAGAAAACTTGGTCGCCCACTTCATAATTATGGTCAATGCGATGCACATTAGCATAACTCTTCTGTTGATATTGAGCCTCTTTAATACTTTGTATTATCGATTGCATTTGTTCTTCCATTTATTGGATCAATTATGTTCCTACCATTACCCTATCCTCAATTCAATCCCAAATCAAAGGCATCTGATACGTTTGCCCATAAAGAAACTCAAATGGTGCCATCTTAATCGTACTTTGATAGTTGTTGTTGTATGCAAACTCTACTAGTGAAAATAATTCTTCACAACATTTTTGTTGGTCCATTACATACATATGCAACATATCCTCCAAAGTTTGGTTCGTTCTTTCTGTCTGCTCGTCTGTCTCAGAGTGATATGTTGTAATAAAGTTCAGTTGTGTTCCCAACACCTCTTGGAAACTAGTCCAAAATTGTCCTATAAACATTGATCAACAATAAGATATGATCCTTTTCAGTATGCCATGTAATATCTGTTAATTAAGGTTGGTTGTCATTGATGTCAACCCTTGAAGAAAGACCGGTAGCACAAAGGTTTGGTTAATGGACCCAAGTTTTTTTTATGTAAATATGACTCATTATTCTATTGTCATGGTGGATAATAACTACAAATGGATGAACTCCAAAGTGGTCCACTTATGGTGAAATCCCTCACAGGAAGACACTTTGTGGATTGAGTTATCCTAGAAGTATGGTTAGAGAACCCATGCTTATTTGTGGAATAATGAGATGAAGGTTAGTGAATTTTTTAGTGAAACTATCCTCGATGGATAGTGCTTCTCATTCCGTTTTTGGTAGTATGTGGAACGTAACATAAATCCTCACGATTAGTGATATAAAAATGAAGAAGACTTGTATTCTTGAAAATATTTGCAAGTTAAAATTTTATGTGTTAAAATGAAAATGGATCAACTTTGCAACACAAATTTAATAGGATTTACTCATTCAAGATGCATATAAACAACAGCAAAATCACTGAACAAAAAATGCATAACACAACAAATGATAAAGGAGTTCACCCCTCTCTTGGGCTACATCTCCTGGTCCAACTTCCAATGGATCATTTGTATTATTTTCTCAAAGTTCTCAAAAATGTGCTTTACAATGCTCAAAATTCCAAATAGACTGCTCCAATGGCTTCAGAACATCCAAAAACCCATAGCTGGGCTTTTTCGGCACCTTGTTTGGCCAAAAATTGAAGAAGATAGGCTTCCTGGAAGTCCCCCCTTCAAGCTTGTTGTCTCTGCATCTACAAAACGCACCCCTCTTGGCTCAACCTAGCCCACATGCATATTTAAGCGTAACAACTTAGCACTGGGCTCAACCACGTGAACCATGCAAACTGTAGGATGGTTATGGGTGCACCTAGCCCCTAACCGTCAAGGGCAAGTTCATATGACCCATGTGACTGTGCATTTAAAAATAAGGGCCAAGAATTTACACAACCGTTTGAACCGAATTTAAATCCAAACCAAACGCATACCCGCACGTGCGTCATGGTATAACAATGGTCATATGGCAACAAATATGTGACCGCGGGCTATATTAAAAGGGCTATGTTAAAACATATACACGCGCCCGTGGTCATATTACAACACATAGGACCGGGGTTTAGTTTTGAATGTGCATGCAAAGGTTTTAAACCGTGGCCATATTACAATATAACATAACCATGGGTTGGGGCTAGGCCCCAGCTCAACCCCCCACCCAAACTTACAACATTTTAATTCAAATAAAATCCACACCATATAGTTTTAAGAAACACTATGGTGGCACATTGGTTGGTGGTCTTTTCCAAAGCTTTGCATGTGGGTGGAGGTCACGGGGTCGAATCCGGTGGACTCCAAATAAATTTTAAACCAATAAATAGGGGACATGTGTCAGCCATTGATTGGGCCACGTGACGCCATTCCATTCGTTGTAAACAAGCCATGTCACCTACCAACTGTGCAAATAGCTGCCTGCCATGTGTCATACGACCTGCCACGTCAGCGTCTATATGGACTGTACGAACTGTACAGTCAACACCCCTTTTTCTGCCTGTTTGTCATTTTAAACATAACGTGATATCTCTTGCTCCCGACCTCCGTTTGAACCCAAATGAGTTTTGTTGGGTTTGTAACGATGAGGCCTGCGCTCTCGTTCGATTTGAAGTGATTCCGAGAACTTTGAATTTTTGAGTTAAATTTTGATCCCCTGATCAAACCTCCCCATTTGAAAGCTTTTGGACCTCCAAAAGACTATTTTCAGTCTATCTGAAGATGAGGGTATAGCTCCCTCACCTTTCCAACCTCAATCCACTTGGATTTTCTTGGATTTGTACCTTTAGGACCAACTCAAAGATACTCCACATTTCCTTGTTTTGAAGTTCGCATTCTCCTGTCAAGGATGGTGTCTTCATGTAGTTCTGTAAGATATTCTAGGGAAAGATCATCTATAGAAGAAATATGAACATGCCCTCCTTGATCATTAATCAAAGGAGGCTCATACAATTTCAAATTCTCAACATTAACAATTGCATACATTTGCATACATTTGCATATAAGGGTAAATCGCTTAATTGTTACCAATCTTGTCGATAATCTTGAAAGGACCATATCGGGTGGTTTCAGTTTTACCTTCTCCTTTAAGCCTCTCCTTCGCGATGTAAAGCCAAGCTTCATCTCCAACTTGGAAATTGTGATCAACATGATGCTTTTCATGTCTTGTTTTGTACTTAGCCTGACTCTTTTGTAATTGCTCTTGCACCACCTGATTTATTGACTGAATTTGTTCAATGACTTTTTTTGTCCTATCAATGTCATATTGACCATCGATAGCAATATCCTTCCGAGGAGATAAAATCTAAAGGAGATTTGGGCAAATAAGCCAAAACATGCTTCAAATGAAAGCCGATGTTTGAGTTGAAGAAGTGCCGAAGCTCAATTATAAGCATGCTAAATGTAGTGTAAATGCTCATCCCAAAGTTTAGGATGCTTTGCTACAATAAGCACGAAGAAAATGCACCACTATACGATTTACCATATAATACGGCCATCTTTTTGTGGATGAAAAGATGTGCTCTTTTCAGTTTGGTGTCCATGAGTGCCCATAAACTTCACCAAAAACTTCACCAAAATCGAGAATCAGATCGAAATAATGGACTTAGGCAATGTAAAATGCACCCAAACATTTTGAAAAACTTATTTTAGTAATCATTTGCTCATACGTAACACCTTGGTACAAAAGGGCATCCAAAATACACATTTTTCTAAAGAGATCAACCACAACATAGAGATAATCATGATTTCGTCTAGACATGGGTAGACCTCCTACAAGATCCATGGAAATACTTTCTCAAAGGGCCAGAGAAGAATTTCGAGGAGTGGAGTATCTTGAGACCCAACTTCGATTGCTAGGTTTACTTGTGGCACATACTTGAACATCCTGAACATATCTTGAAACACTTTCATTCATTTTAGGCGATGCCGGTATCTTTGCAAATTAGCTATTGTCTTGCCTACACCAAATGACCAAACAATAAGAGAAGAATGGGCTTCTCTTATGATGTTGATTCTTTCTCCACTGTGAAATACATAGCTTGATAAGATGATACAAAGATTATCATGCACATGGTAATCAATTCCTCAACATGGTTAGATTGACACAAAGTCTCACATACTTCTTTAAAATGTTATCAATAGCGTACTCGAAACATAACTTTCATGCATGATAGGACTATGCTTAAGAATAGCTGAAGCACTAATAATAGGCCTTGAAATCATATCAAAACTTTGTTATAAATGCCGCTATATACGCGTTCAGAGTATGGAACTATTATGAAACCCATCCATGCAGTGCACAGCTTGTTGTAGCTTTTGTTTGTGATTGTAGAGAGTATTAGATTGGTTGATGATGGTGATTGTGAACAATGGTTTCTTTCCCCAACAAATAATGTTTCCATTTTTCACACTGTACCAATGCATACAACTCATCATAATTAGGATAGTTAACCACGACACGATAAAGTTTTGGAATGAAAACAAATGGGCTTCTGGTCTGTAGAAAAAACTGCTCCCATTGCATAATTGCTTGCATCTGTTTGGATTTCAAAGGTTGTCTTAAATTTGAAAGTGCAGGAACTAGCGCTGAACTGATCTTCTCTTTCAAAAGTATCAAAATCCTTATGTTGCTTACCTCCCCATTGAAAAACTTTATAGATGTTTGTCACTGCATTTAATAGAGCTGCAATTGAAGAAAAGTTAACAATAAACTTCCTCTAATATTGGAAATTGCTCAAAACTTCTTACCTCTGTCACATTTCTAGGCTTGGGCCATTTCCAGTATGACTTTGACCTTGGAGGGATCAATTTTAATTCACCTCCACCAACAATATGACCTAAGTAAATAAGTGAGACTTTTAAGATGTCCACATTTGGACATCTTCAAAAGCAACTTTTCCTTTCTCAAAACATCCAAAACTTGTTTTCACATGTTTAACATACTCTTCACAAAGATTTGTTAAAGATCAAAATATCATCAAGTAGACAATAACACAATCATCAGAAAAGGCCTTAAGACTGTCATTCATAACTCTCTCATGAGAAGTGCTTGATTAGCATTGCAAAGTCAAAGGCATTACCATCCGATCAAAACAAACCTTGCTTAGTTTGAAAGTTGTCTTCATGTGTCTCCCTTGGCAATCCAGATCTGATGATATCCTCTTCTCAAAATCTAGCAGTAAAATATTTAGCATCTTTCAATTGATCAAGAAAATCATCGATTCTAGGAAGGGATAACAATTCTTTATCGTAATATTGTTCAAAGCCCTAAAAATCAACACACATACCATGTACCATCTTTCTTTGGCACTAACATGGTGGAGATCCACATGGAAATGAGCATGGTACAATAACCCCTTTATTGAGCAACTCTTGGATTTGTTTTAATTTCAGCATTTTCCATGTCTGACATTTTTTACATACCAATGTTTGGAAGAGGAGAATCTTTAACTGCAGTTGAATTTCATGTTGGATACCACCTTTTGGAGGTAATCCCTTTGGTTCCTTAAACATTTCATCATATTATTGATTAACAACCTCATGTAGATCGAATTTCAACTTTGTATCACAACCTTGAAATGCCGTTTTTCAATATCATCTTTGGGTTTAATCATTAAAGAACCAAAATTCTTTACTAGGTGACTAATCTCTTCATTTGTCCCGCATTTTACAAGTGATAAATTCATCTTCTTTGGCCATGGTCTCTAACAATGTACTCAACTCAGATCTGCTATAAATGATACTTATTCTCATGACAATGAAAAATAGCTTTCCTATGATATAAATATGGGCACAACACATTACCACAAATATCCAAAGGAATAACATCAAGATCTACCTCATCAACGAAATGTCTCGTTGATATTAGCAAACCTAAGTTTACCTTCTTGTTACTTGTAATTTAGAATTATCACATATACAACAAGAGGGTATGGCTTAGGATGTTAGGTGTTTCAACTTTAATTTCTTAACAGTTTCTTTGGATATAAGGTTTGCTTGAGATCCGATTATCAAATAGAGTATCTATTTTAGTGATGCTGAAACAACCCTTATGTGAAAAAGTTCAATTCTCTCTTTTTCTTGTGAAGTTACATTGAGATTATTTGAAGAACTAGTACTTGCAATTGAACCATTACCTTGATAACCCATGGCTATGATCTTTGCTTCATCACTAGAATCGGAGACCTAAATCATGTTGTATGGTTGCAGTAGTCTTTGACTCCCTTTGTTGCCAAACTTTTGGGTCTTCTTCGAGATGAAGTTTCCAACAATGGTCTTCATCATGGCCATCTTTTGAACAATGTTTGCATGTGAATTTTTTATCCCTCTTTCTTAACAACAACATTCTTTTGCCATTTCCCATGAACTTCCCTCTTTCCTTTGTCTCCATGGCTGAAAGGCTTCTTGTTACCCTCATGAGTTATGTTCCTTCCTCTTGGTTCCAAATGTGTGGCATGAACACAAACTTCATCTAGATTTGAAGTTAAACATGGAAGTATAGTATGTCTAAAATAACTATGTAAAGCTCAATGTATTTGAGGTAAAGTTTCTTGAAGACAATCTTCTCCCAAAACCAAAGCTCTTCCTTAAATTTAAGAAGTAGTAAATATTTGCACATTCTATCCTTTAGCTTGTCTAAAATTTTGCCAATCCATAGTAGCCTTTTTTACGCTTCCTTCATGGGTAAAATTGTCTTTTAATTGCAACAATAAAATCATTCCAAAGAGGTTAAGAATTTTACCATGTTTCTTCATGTCCCTCACGTTCTTGGATTCCCACCAAATGAGTGACGCACTATCCAATCTTAAAGAACCAAGCTGAATATTAGTTTCATCATCTTGAATTTTTTGTATCCTACAATACACCTCAATCGGACGAATCCAATTATCTAATTTCTAGGCCGTGCTTCTCCATTGTACATTGGCAATTTGTATTTAATATCAAGCTTTAATGAAGGAATTTCTGAAGGATTACCTATGTCCCTTTGGAGATTTCGGAAGAGGTCTTGAATTAGAAGAAGATGGAGGAGAGGGTGAGGGTGGGCTTCCATTCCCTCCATTTCCATTTAAGGTTTTATCACTCTTGTCTCCCTTGTGCTTTGAAGGGTAGGAGCCTTCACCTTGCAACCTTGTATTCATGACATCCTTTCTGAGATCTTCATCTTACGGGAACATTATCATGACTCTCTTCATGAGCCATACTTGGCGAATGCCTCCTTGAAGCTTGTGTGGTGATGATATAAGCTTCCTCGCTTGAAGGATGAGAACTTGGCTCTACAAGTTTACCTTCTCTTCTTGTGAGTTTCAACATTGTGAGCATCGGAAAACAAAACACTTGCAAATAATCAAGTCTTCAAAACCTAATGTTTCAACTTGATCTAAAAGAAATGAAGAAGACTTGTATTCTTGAAAATATTTACGAAGTTAAAATTTTATGTGTTAAAATACCAAATGGATCAGCTTTGAAACACAACTTTAATAGGATTTACTCATTCAAGATGCATATAAGCAACAACAATCTTGAGCAGAGAAAACACATAACACAACAAATGATAAAGGAGTTCACCCCCTCTCTTGGGCTACATCTCTTTGGTCTAGCTTCAATGGATCATTTGTATTATTTTCTCAAAGTGCTAAAAAATGTTCTTTACAATGCTCAAAATGCCAAATATATTGCTCCAATGGCTTGAGCGTCCAAAAACCCTAATTTGGGCTTTTGATTTTACCGTTGGCCAAAGAATTGAAGAAGATAGGCTTTCACGGAGTCCCCTTCAAGCTTGTTGTCTCCGCATCTACAAATGCACCCATCTTTGCTCAACCTAGCTGCATGCATATTTAAGTGTAAAAAACTTAGCACCAGATGCAACCCGTGTGAACCATGCAAACTGTGGGATGGTTATGGGAACACCTAGCCCATAACTTTCAAGGGAAAGGTCATATGACCCATGTGACCAGCGTTTTAAAAATAAGGGCCAAGAATTTACACAACCGTTAGAACCGAATTTAAGTGAAATAAGCATACTACTTGGCGTCATGGTATAATAATGGTCATATGGCAACAAATATGTGACTACGGGCTATATTAAAAGGGCTATGTTAAAACATATACACACACCCATGGTCGTATTACAACACATACAACCGGGGTTAAGTTTTGAATGTGCACACAAAGGTTTTAAACCGTGGCCACATTACAATATATATAGTACTTGCATTTGGGGCTTCCAGAGCCCCGGCCATTCACCAAACTTAGAACATTTTAATTCAAATAAAATCCGCACCATATAGTGTTAGGAAACACTATGGTGAGTGCGTTGGTTGAAATGGTCTTTTTCCAAATCTTTGCATGTTGGTGGAGGTCATGGGGTCGAATCGATTGACTCCAAATAAATTTTGAAACAATAAATAGGGGACACGTGTCGACCATTGATTGGGCCATGTGCCACCATATCATTCATTGCAAAACAATCATATCACCACCAACTGCGGCAACTTGCACGCCACGCATATTAAGTATGGCACGCCCGTCAGCGTCGTCTGGGGTTGTATGGACTACCGGTCCCGGCACCTTTTGTTTTGTCCATTTTTGGAGCGAACAGTATCTCTCACTTCCAAATACGTTTTGAACCCAAGCGAGGTTAGCGTTGGGTTCGCCAATGATAGGGCATGCTCTGAATTTGAAGTGATTCTGAACTTGAATTTTTGAGCAAAATTTTGATCCACGATAGTTAGAGTTATGGCCATGAGAGTTGGAGAACCGGGTTTACGGGTAATGGACCCAAGTTTTTTGATGGATAATGGTATGAGTTTTGATATATTTGCGGGTAATACTATTCTATATAGATGGTACATGTCATTCCATTTTGGTGGTATGTGGAGCGTCACGTAACTCCTCACATATTGAGGGAGTTATGGCCTTACGAAGTTGGAGGAACCTCATATGTCATCGAGAAACCCAAAAGGTCAAAGTAGTCAAAGTGGTTTAAGATATTTTAGAAGGTAAATAATAAAGTGAAGTGACGGTGTAATATAATTCCAAAGTGAATACAAAATAAATTATTTAAATAATAAATTTAATGGAGAAATTAGAAATTGGTTAACCCTACAAAATAAGGAAAGTGGACAAAGTGACCTAGAAGATGTTTTAAGGGAAGCTACTTGGAGAGTATAAAATAATAGGCAAGGTTCTCTCATTTTAAATAACACTTGAGCATATTGGATATCTATGGGTGTATGGGGTAACCAAAGGATATATAATAAATTTCCTGAGAGATGTGTGAAGAAAAAGAGGCTAGAATTTAGAAAGGATAAAAATTTGATGATGTTTTCTAAGGTATGTTATTTGCGAGGTCATCTCACCATTTCATATGCTTTTTCTAGAATGATTCATATTTTAAAATTTCTATGCCATTGAGGAAACATATCCAAGTATATGTGGTAAAATATTCCTCTTATTGGGTCATTCTATTTTTGAGTTACACTCAGTGGAAAATAGGGTTTGTGAAAGCTGAAGATCTAAACTAGTCTAAAACAAGAGTTCGGTAAAAATATCATAACTTCTTCATAACAGATCCAAATTGATAATACAAAATGTGTTGGTTATAGTAAAAGATTTAGTATATTTTTAATAGTTTCATATTGATTCAACAACTATTATATGTGGGGCACAATATCTAAAGATTAAGCTCTCTAGAATAAGCCAAAATTTGTAGAGGTATGCACCATTTTTGCTATAACTCAGCACCACGAGATGTTCAAGTAGTGACCTGGATTAATTGCATAAAAAAAATGAATAACATTATATATCAGGTTTTCATATATTTATTCATTCACAGTCTGAAAGTTATGATTATTTCAAGTTAGAGTTGCTTGAGCTAATCCAAAACTAGTCATGTGAGACTAAGAAAAAGTTTGATGAAAATGGTAGTCTCTCTTGTTGTTAAAGTTAGGAAGGTTTGCGGTATGTGATCATATACACCAGTCTATTATAGAGTTACAAATAATATTTGGATGATAGAAATTGTTGAAGGTCTTTTTGGTTAAGGGATTTGGGTACATGTTTGAGACAGTAGTTGATGAGTTGCTTTATACATGAGAGGTGTATAGTTGATGATGTTTAGTACATATTAATGATTCATAGTTGATGAGTAGTTGACACATGATTGAATTTTATACTTGGTACATGTTTGGATCACTTTTTATAAGTGCAGGTTGATTATAGGTTGTTTGAATTACTGAGGTTGGTGTATAAGTTGATGCACTTGTTTATAGGTACATAGTTTGATCACGGGTTGAGGTATAGGTTGATGCATGGTTGATGCATGGTTTATGCATGGTTCGAGTTTATTGGTATAGGTTTATAGCGGTATATCTCACGATGACCAGTGTGGCAGTGGTTCCATCATTCTACATCTGCACCGAGGCGATTGGAAGGGAGCAAGACGGTGGTTGTAGCCACCTTCCGGTTGTAGCAGGAGAACACATAACAGTTGGCAGCCTCTTTCTAGTTGTAGCTAGGAATTGAGAGTTGGAGCTTCCCTCGGGTTTAGCTGAGAAACTAGGGTTGGAGCCTCCTTCCAGGTTGTATTTGAAAAAAAGGAAGTTGTTTCTTCCAATGAATGTAATTCTTCAAGACATATAAGAAAAACATTTTGTGGTTTTCTCCCACTTTGGGTTTCCACGTAAAACTCTTGGTGTAATGGCATGTATGATTGTTCATTTTTCATTTCTCATTATTGGATGATAATTCTACATTGATATAACACTTGGATTATTTGGTTAAAAAAGTTATTGCTCCTATCTTGATTCCACCTCTCACTAATCTGTAATTGGTATCAGGGTAGGTTCCTTCAAAATCAATTTAACTTGATGAAAGGTAGATCATGGAGAGCAACAACTTGTATAAAAATGGAATACCACAATTTGATGGACAAAAAGTATGTTTTTAACAACTTGTATAAAAATGGAATACCACAATTTGATGGACAAAAGTATGTTTTTTGGAGCATAAGGATGAAGACATATATACAGGCACATGGATTTGAAATTTGGCAATTAATTGTAGATGTATACACAACACCAACAATTCCACCACAAATGACAAAGAAGTGAAACTCAATTAGAATAATTCCAAAGCCACAAATGCACTTTTGAATGGTCTCAGTGAAACAATATTCACCAAAGTTGTACATTGTAAATCCGCTAAAGAGATTTGGGACAAGCTTCGAAATATTTATTAAGGAGATTCAAAAGTCAAAGAAGAAAAGCTTCAAACTTACATAGGTTAGTTCAAACAACTAAATATGAAGGAAGATGAGAATATTGCAGCCTACTTCTTATGAGTCAATGAAACAATGAATGTAATCATAGGATTGGGACAAGAAATTGAAAAATCTGCAATTGTTCAAAAGGTACTAAGATCTCTTCCTATGAGATTTGAACCTAAGATATCAACACTAGAATAAAGATCATATCTAAACTCAATAAGCATGGATGAACTGCATGGAATCTTCATAGCATATGAAACGAAAATTGAACAAGAAAATCCAGATGTAAAGGAAACATCCTTCAAAGCATCCAAAAGATCAAAGAAAAGAGAAAAGCAACAAGAAGAACATAGCAACAACAATGACGTCTTGGAAGATGATGAAGAAGTGGCCAACTTCGCCAAAATACTAAACAAGGGAACTGATGGTAGGTATAGAGGTAAGATTCCTTTAATTTTTTTTAATTGTGATGGCATTGGTCATTTTTCTAACAAATGTCCTCATAATAAAAAGATAAATGATGAAGGTTACTCAAAAGGCAAACAAACGTATAAAGGCAAAAGAACTACAAAGAAAGTTTTCAAGAAAATCTTATGCACCAAAGAAGACATCTCATCATCAGATGAAGATAAAGTCAGTGACAGTGAGACAAGAAGAGTTATATTCATGGTAGTAGAAGACTCTAATAAAGAAGACTCTGAAGAAGAATATGAAGAAGTCGAAGAATAATATGAGGAAGTCAAAGAAGAAATTGAAGAGGCAGAAGTTGACCACCAAGAAGAATTGATGTGTGCCATAGAAGTTATCAGAAGATAAAAGAAGAAAAACAAGAAACTACAAGCAGAACTAGACAAGAAAGAAGATACTCAAGAACTAGAACAAATGATCACAAATTTGAAGGTTCAAATAGAAGAAGATAAAAGAATTGAAGAAGCACTCAAAGAACAGATAGAAGAAAAGGACAGGAACATTGGAAATTTGGAAGCAGAGATTGTCACATTAAGAAAGGATATTCAAAAGAAAAATAAGTAGAATAGCTCAAACATTTTGGATGACATTATCAGTAGTCAAAAATATCATCTTGACAAGTCCAGACTTGAATACAATCAGACAGAAAAGGGATCAAGATCCAAAAAAATGGAGCAAGAAACATATCCAAAAAGCTATGAAGAAATAATCAAAGGGTATAGGAAGATATACAAGGAAGATTGCAAGGACACTCCTCCACCGAGAAGATTCAGATTTCATAATCAACAACAGATAGATAGGCCTCAAGAAGAAGAATGATTCGTAAGAGCACCCCCTTTAAGAAGCTCTTCAACTGCCAAGTATCAAACTATATTTTTTGGTTTATGTGATGCATGTAATAATTTTGGACATAAAGGTGTGAATTGCAGAGCTAACAACAGGAACATAAAAAACTTTGAAATTCATACACAAAAGGGTTATCCAAGAAGACCTAGTGAAACACAAAGAAGAAGTTACAACATGTTTGAATGTTTGAGCACTGAAGTGGAATGTTACAAATGTAACAACTTCATACACATGGAAAAATATTTCATAATGAAATTCCCTCCTAGAGAACCGCAACAAAATAACAACAGTAAAATATAAGAACCTCAGAAAAGGACATGGATAAGAAAGCAGAATTAGTATAACAATGAAGAATGCACACTCGCTCTACAAGCTAAGCAAAAGAAATGTGGTTGGTATGTTGACAGTGGCTATTCAAAACACACAATAGGTGATAGAGATAGGTTTCTTACATTAAGAAAGGAAAGAGATGGATCAGTCTCCTTTGGAAATGATGATTCAGCTAAAATCATTGAAAAAGGCACAGTCAAAATTGGGAACAAGAATACAAAGCCAAAAAATGTTCTACTAGTAGAAGATATGAAACATAATCTTCTAAGTGTGATTCAAATGTGTGACCAAGGTCATAAAGTTACTTTCAATTCACAAAAGTGGAAGATAAGAAAAGAAGGTTCGGGAAAATTGATTGCTACAGTTGCAAGAACTTCGAGCAACATATATGTGTTAAGTGAAATTGGAAATGAAAAGTGTTGTCTAGGAAGGGAAGATTAAAGTTGGCTATGGCATAGAAGAATGGGTCACATACATTTTGATAACCTTGTCAAAGTTAGCAAAAGAGAAGCAGTTAGAGAAATTCCCCCGATCACGAAACCAACCAACACTTTATGCAAGCATTGTCAACAAGGAAAGCAAACAAAGACCAGGTTCAAATCAAAGGAATATTCAACGACAAGACCACTAGAAATTGTGCACACTGGTCTAGTTGGGCCAACTACAACAAAGGGTTTAAAAGGTGAGAAATACTTTATGTTATTAGTTGATGATTATACAAGAATCACTGCAGTTTTCTTTCTCAAGAATAATTCAGAAGCTTTTAAAAACTTTAAGATCTACAAGGAAATGGTTGAAAATGAAATGGATTCAAAAATCAAATGCTTGATATCTAATAATGGAGTAGAGTTCACTTCAAAGGAATTTATGGAATACTGCAGTAGTCATGGAATAAAAAGACAATTCTTCGTTGCTAGGACACCTCAACAGAATGGAGTTTTTGAAAGAAAGAACAAGGCAATACAGGAAATGGCTCGAACAATGTTAATGGATTCCAAATTGACAAATATATTTTGGACACAGGCAGTGAATACATCAGTTCACATTAAAAATAGAGTGATTCTCAGAAACAACACTAAAAAAACTCCCTATGAGCTATGGAAAGGAAGACCAACAAATGTGAATCACTTTAGAGT
>SNQJ01S0105401.1:0-13902 GCA_010110895.2 Picea sitchensis
AGGATATTCAAGGAACTGGTTAAAAATGAAATTGATTTTAAAATCAAATGCCTAAGATCATATAATGGAGGTTATTTTACTTCAAATGAATTCAGGATTTGTAAGAGAATGGGCCATATACACTTAGATAATCTTATCAATATCAAAAAGAAGCAAATTGTAAGAGAATTGCCAGAAATTACAAAGCCAACGAATATTATGCGCAAGCATTGTCAACATGGAAAACACACAAAAGTTGAATTCAAGACAAAGGAATACTCTACGACAAAACCATTGGATATTGTGCACACTGATTTATGTGGGCCCACTAGAACAAAAGGAGTGGATGGTGAAAAATACTTCATGCTACTCATTTATGACTACACTAGAATGACTTGGCTTTGCTTCCTTAAGAAAAAATTAGTTTTGGGATATTCAAGGAACTTGTTGAAAATGAAACTGATTTTAAAATCAAATGCTTAAGATCAGATAATGGAGGTGATTTTACTTCAAATGAATTCATGATTTCCTGTGAAGAACATGGAATAAGAAAAAAATTCTCAACAACTATAGCACATCAACAAAATGGAGTTGATGAAAGGAAAAATAGAACTGTACAAGAAATGGATAGAACCATGTTGAATGACTTCAAGCTAAGTGATATATTTTGGGGACAAGTGCATACAACCATTCATATCTTGAACAAAGGATCAATCAAAAGGAATATTGATAAGACTGGATATGAGTTATGGAAAGGAATACGAGCCAAACTCAATCACTTTAGAGTGTTTGGAAGCAAGTGTTACATAAGAAGGGAGGACAAGAATATTGGAAAATTTGACTCCTGAGTGGACGAAGGAACATTGTTTTGGTACTCATGCAAAAAAAAATCATATAAGTGCTATGATCTAAGACTCAACAATACATTGGAAAGAATCAATGTAAAAGTTGATGAAATAGACTTGTTGAAGACCAAGAAGGAAAGCAAAAATTCAAACATCTTTTAAGAACAAGAAAATGAAGAACTAAAGCAAGAAGAAGAGAAACAACAAGAAGAAAAGCATCCAGAAGAAAAACAAGAAGAAAACAACCTGTAATATTTTTAGACACCTTCTAGGACACCTATCCATCGGGTTAAGAAGAATCATCCACCAAAACAAATCATTGGAGATAGAAGTGCTAGAGTAGAAACCATAAGAAGAAAGCAAACACAGAAACCTGAACAAGGACATTCTTCATTATTGTCCACAGTTGAACTAAGTAACTTTGAGGAAGCCATAAATGATGAACATTGGATAAAGTCTATGGAAGAAGAAATAAATCAAATAGAGAAGAATGATACATGGGAACTAGTTCCAAGACCAAAGGAAAAAAATGTGATTGGGAAAAAATGGGTCTTCGGAAACAAGTTAAACGAAGATGGACATGTAACCAAAAACAAAGAAAGAATAGTGTGCAAAGGATATGCTCAAGTTGAAGGAATATATTTTGAAGAAAAATTTTCTCACGTGGCCAGAATGAAATAAATCAGAATGTTCTTGGCTAATGCATGCTCCAAAATGATCAAAGTGTATCATATGGACGTAAAAACAATTTTTCTAAATGGATAATTAGAAGAATAAGTCTATATAGAACAACCATAAGGGTTTCTACTATAAAAAAATGAAGACTATGTTTGCATATTGAAGAAATATTTGTATGGACTTAAGAAAGCTCCAAGAGCTTGGTACTCAAGATTGGAAAGGTACTTACAACAACAAGGATTCAGAAGGGGAAATGTAGATAGTAACCTCTACATAAAAGTGGATCAGGTAGTATGATTATTATAGAAGTGTATGTTGATTACATCATCTTTGGAAGTGATGATGATAAATTTAGTCGGAATTTTTCCAAGGATGTGCATAATGAATTTGAAATGTCCCTACTTGGAGAGTTAATTTTCTTCTTGGGACTCTAGATATTTGAACTAGATGACGGAATTTTCATTTCCCAAACCAATTACATCAAGGAAATGCTAAAGAAGTTCAAAATGGAAGATTGTAAACCTATGAGTACTCCTATTGTTATTGGTTGCAAGTTGAGAAAATATGCTTAATCTAAAGAAGCAGATTAAACAATCTACAAATCAATGTTTGGTAGTCTACTCTATGTGAAAAAATCAAGACCAGATGTAATGCAAGCAGTTATATAGGTCGTAAGATTTCAAGCAGCTCCAAAGGAAACCCATGTTCTAGTAGTGAAAAGAACCTTTAGATATCTTAAAGGAACAACATATTTTGGGCTATGGTATCCAAAATTAAATGAGTTAAATATGGTATCCTACATGGATGCAGATTGGTCAGTAAGTATTGATGAAACAATAAGTACAAGTGGAGCATATTTCTATTTAGGTGACTGCTTAGTATCCTAGTTGAGAAAGAAGCAATATTCAATATCCTTATCCATAGCAGAAGAAAAATATATCGCAACAACATGTTGTACTCATATTCCTTGGATGAAGCAGACCCTTCAAGACATACAAGTGATATACGATGAGCCTATTTTGATACTCTGTGACAACACGAGTTCTATAAGTATCTCTAAGAATCTAGTGATGCACTCTGAGAAAAAACATATTCCTATAGAGTTACACTTTATGTGGGAACAAGTCATAGAAAATAATATAAAGTTGGAGTACATTGGGAAAAAATAACATATTTCAAACATATTCACAAATCCTCTTCCTACGGAGACCTTTGAGTATATTCAAAAAAAAATGGGAGTAATTTCTTCTCCAAATTGATTTCCATAATATTTTGCACGAACAAAACAAGGAATACTATCAGGGGGATTTTACCCTTTTCCATTGATGTCAAAGCGGGAGATAAAAACAATAAAACCAAAAGCATGAATACAGGGGGAGTCAACATGAAGACAAGAATACAACATAGTCATTGGGATCATATCATGAAGACAGGCGAAGCACGATTTTTCTACTAAGTTTCCATCAATGCCAAAGGGGGAGATTGTTGGAAAATTAGTTTTCATTGATGCCAACCTTAGAATAATACCTCAAGAAAATACCAAAAGTCCCTAAAAGTGATGATGATGTTTCCACTTGAAGAAGCCTTGAAGATCCTTGAAGGAGCTTTAACATAAATGTATATAACTCCAAAGTGGTCCCCTTATGGCGTCGCTTTTAAGCATGTCCCTCACGGGATGAGATAACATGTGTTTTTTTCCACATGTCGACTTTGAGTTGTACACAAATGGAGCCCACAATATGTCCAATATAAATATTACAATTCTACAAATGTCCAATATAAACACTGCAAGATGGATATTGTTGAAAGTGTTAATTTTTGGTCAATTTGGATACCCTATCTTTGAGGGAATTTTTACCGTACATAACTAACTCAAATAGAAACACAAATTACATGGTTATAAATATTATTCCAATACCTTTCCAACAATAAATGGAAATCCCTTTAACTCCGTAGGAATGAGGAGATATGATTTTTTTCCGTCCAATAACCCAGCCAAAAAAATTAGGCCGACTCAACTAATTTTTGGGGACAAAATTACTATAAATACAAGATATAGTTTCTAATTTTTTAGCGTAACCAAGGAAGAGATCAACTATGAGGTGCGCTCAAGATATTGGGGTGTCTAACTGGTGTGCAAGGGGATTCTAAAGGATTCTCTTAAGTTCCTTCTTATTATCAAGGTATGATATAAGCTTGTGATTTTGTCGTAAGGTTTTGATGTTGTCGTATGCTCTAATATGAGGTTGTGATGTTGTCGTGATGTTTCCATGAGTTGATGTTTCCATTAATGGAAGTTGTCGTGAGTGGATGTTTCCATCAGTGATTAAGTCGTGATGTTGTTGTGAGTGGATGTTGTCATTAATGGATGTTGTTGTGAGTGGATGTTTCCATCAGTGATTACATTTTGGAAATGATGTTATGAGGCTTTCTAGGGTTTGAAGGATTGTCTACATAATGAAGTATGTAGGTTAAGTCAGAAGTAATTTTTGTATGAATATATTGGAATGGTGATATCTTATTGAGTCGGTGCTTAGTTGAGAAGATTGGTGTCTTCATTCAATGGGTTGGTGCCTTTGTTTTAGGGAGTGGGTGTTTCCTTCCAATTGGATTCGGTAAATCCAGGGGGTTGGTGCCTCCTTCCAGTCAGTGATTTCTATGAATTCAATCTTAACATGATATAATAAAAGCATTCAACAATTTTCTCACATTTGGGTTTCCATGTAAAAAGCATTGTCTTTTGTGTATGGTTTTTGTGATGATGAATGAAATTGTTAATGTTTAATGTTTACATAATATGATTAAAGTTAAAAATGGTAAAAAGTTCTCAATATTGATTCACCCCCCCTTCTCAGTATTGGTGAATATTCTAACATTCACAAGGTTGGGTTGACTCCTCATGTGGGTGCGTTCAGGTGAATTGCTCATCTAACCCAAATAATGATTTGTTTCATTGCCTGAATGACCCATTGATCTATCTAACCAAATTTTCATCTTGGTGCATGCACCCCTTAGGTGATTTGATTTGACTTACCTAAGTGCACCTCCCATGCCTAAGTCAATTTTCCTTCATTGGTGGGGATCCCAAGTCATTCTTTCAATCCTTCATCAAACCACCCATCATTTGACTCGTGTTGCAAGACACCTTGGGTGGAGTCTCCCCTTGTCACATTGTGTGCCCAAGGAACCCCAACTCTTCCCTATATGAATACTTTTGTCTCCTTAATTGCATTGAGAATCCTACCTACCCAATTCTGACTGGAAACCATAAGATTCTATCAAAGTGGAAACATCAAGTCTCCTAGTGAAGTGGAAAACCCAAGTTTCCAACTCACTTAGCAATCATCCACAACTTTTTCAACCCTCCACACTGTCATATATCCAAAAACTTTTGCGACCAAACTGTCTGCTACAATGGAAAGACGTCTCCTCCCCAACTTTGTTCGCAAAATATAAGTTTCCACTGCCCTACTGCGATGATCACTCTCCATTTTGTTGTTGTTTTTTCCTCAACTGTTATTGCAACCTCAACCAAAACCTCAAAATTTTCTAAGTGTTTAACTCCTATGAACTTCCTAATTCACCTATATTTCAACCAACTTTTTCATGCCTTCGCACAATTCTAGCCTCGAGTTTTGTATTGGTTGGGTAGCTAGTACAACCATCACATCAAGTTCTTGAAATATGCATCTTCATGCCCAAAATTATCTTTTATATCCACATCTATGCCACTCCATTTGACTCCAAATACTAAGGAAATTGTCCATCCTTTCCTCACTATTGTTTCCATCTCCCGATATTCGTCAAGGAGATCCTCCCAAAGTCTAAGTGTTGCACTTCGAACCTACTAGTGCTTCCACACTATGACTTCCTTCAACAATTTGGTCCATCCAAACAACGATATCAAAATAAGGAAAGGTCGCCTCTCACCTTTTTGCACTATGAAGTCACCCCAAAACAAAGTCTTATGTGACAACTTGACTCCACTATCCACCTCATGGAAAATTTATCCAATCTACTGCATTAATAATTGCACACCCATACTTATTTTTACTCACTACTTCATCACCTATACATGATGATGCATATTTGTCTCGAAGTCATGGAATGCCTAGGATTCACCCTAAACCATGCTTCCCAAAGCAAGAGAAATTCCCACGTCCAAGTAATATGTTCATGATGCAATATTCTTGTCCACACAATCCTCCAAAATAAGGCGAGTCCTCAACTCACCTCCTTTTTTCAAGTCACCTCTTCACAAATCAACATATTTGATGATTTTAGAAAACATTCCTACACTTCTCAAAACATCCCAACGATATTTCCAAAGTGCTCCAAGTAGAATGAGTCACCTTAAAGAACTTCCAAGACTTAGGCATGTTCGCAACAACACTTCTGTCAACTCCAACCAACAATCCTCCTAGATCTCTGAGATATCTCATTGACATCCAAAATTCACCAAGGTTCACACTACCTCCTCCAATTTCCCATACCAAAGGCAAATGACCAACACCCAAGTCACTTCATCTGCATTCTACCCATTCAGGTTGATTACCAATAATCTTGGTTGACTTCTCTGGTAACTCCATCCATCTCTTGGAAGGAAAATTCCTTGCACCTAGTGAAAGCGTTCAAACTCTGGAACTCTTGTCATGATTTTCAATCATTTCATGACCCAAGGAATCTAGATAAGGCACCAAGAACCAAGGTGCCTTACCCATCCTATCAAACTCGACACAAATAGATTTCACTTCCCACTTCACCATAGCGACCTATCCAATGTGCCTCATCAAATATTTAGGTAGCTTCCTCAAGCTACCTCCATGGATGCATCCAAATATTCCTAAGTATACCACAAGACTTGTCCAAGTAGGTCGCTCCAATATCTCCATATTCTCTCCCAACCAAGACATCCCAAACTACTAAAAGACTTCTTCAGATATGCACCACATGAATCACCCTCAAGTCTATTGGTTCTCTCCATGGAAATGCATTTCACTTGAACCACCAAGTCATATGAATTCCCTTCAAACAAAACACTACAAAACTTAGTAAATGCAACAAGTAGAAACCAACCATACTTTTCCAAATGAAATCCTTCATTGAAACCATGTTCTAAGTCTATTTTCTTGGACCTCTGCTTGCCCAAGAAACTAAATCACTGCATGAGCTCTCCTCAATCACCATCCACAGCTCCAAAAAACTGCAATACCTTCAATGCAATAAAAGGTTGAGTCCATCTGTCCACTTCATAAATCCATCTAAATCCAAAAATTCGCATGCAATTGGTTGAACACATATCCAATGTTTTTCCATCTATGCACCTTGAATTTTTGATCAAGTCATACTACTATTAAGCAACCTTCATAACTTTGCGAAGAGCTACCTCATTCAAAGCTTGCAGTCTACCCATTCTTTCAACAACCAAGTTCAACTCAACTAATGTTCTCGATGATGAAAATACAAAGACATCCTGATGGAAATGTTCCCAACCAACTTTTTGTTACAAAGCTTCTCTAAGTCACCCCAGGTCACCTAATAGAGCCATGTGTTTCACCTTGCTACAAGGTAGAAATGATCCCTTTCGCAATCACTTATGTGATCACCCTATTCTTTTCACTTCTGTGATCACTTCTACAGTTTTATCTGCGACAATTTATGCAACAAATCCTGTATTCAATTGCCTTTTCCAAGTGTTTGTTTCACCCAAAAAAATTCTACGCTTGGTCTCTCAAGGTGTGCACAATAGCTCCACCATTGACTTCTATCACACATCAAACAAACCGATTGAGTACTAAAACTTTATCTGTGATCAATTTTGTGACAAGTTATATGGTGAGTTATGTGATCACCCACCCTATCCAAGTTCTTTGTTTCACCACAAAATATAATCTCAATCTATACATGGTATGTTCGCAGACCACCTTCCCATCGCACCGTCAACCAAACCTTTTTTGTAAGTCGGTTGTAAAGTATGTGATGAAAAATTTCTCTACATCGAACCATTAACCAAGTTTGTGAGAATTCCCATCGAACCAACTTTGCAAAAAAAATTCTTCAAAGTTTAGTTTGATACCATATATCATCGTGATAATGGTGAAGAGCATCCCAACCCTTCTCTAAAATATGAAAGTAATCCTCTTTGATACCATATATCGTCGGGATAGTGGCAAAGAGATCCCCAAACCTTCTACAAAATCTACAATGAATCGGCTTTGATACCATCTGACAGGTCCCCACAATTTGTCGATCCAAATATTGTGATCTTGCACCTCTTGAGGGCGCATGGAACCACGTTGTTTCTTTCTTGGTTTCTTGACAACACCAATTATACTTCATCTGGACTACGCATTTTCACCTAGAGTATACCCATACTTCGTTCTAGGATATCAATGAGTCACACTCCTACTCTAGTGCGACTATTGTATACTTAGACAATTGTTAACCGCTTTAGCACTTAGTCATATTTAATCATGCATCCATGAAACCAAGAGAAAAAATATGGATCAAATGAAATACATACACAAAAATAGTGTGGGTGACATGAACTGTTCCTAACACCCACCTAAGTCTTTGTTACTATGAACTATTTACAATATGAGCACTACCGAATTGTTTTACAACTTGGCAAAGTCACATGACTCGCCTCACCTCACCAAGACACTCATAATCAGATTCATCACACCAATAATATTTGTTGCAATCGTCTCCACAACCTCCTATGGTGCACCTCAGACGTTCCCACAACCACAGACTTGTTGTCTCTTCATTTCTACAGACTTCACAGATTTTGGTTCTACCTCACACATGCCTCCAATAGACCTACATTTCTATACTTCCCCAAAACCAACCCAAGAGACGTTTTCCCAAATCTGTCCAATGAATCCTCCTCAAGGCAGCACAAGTCCTCCCATGTGGAGTGACTTGGCTCCTTGAGGGATATTTCCCTCTTTGTCTGTGTCAGATTCACAGAGATCTTCTTTCTCTCATTGTCTTCCAATTTTCCTTCTTTGGTTTTGTGTCCTCTTGCCTTTATAGGAACCCCTTAGTCATGTCTCCTTTCCCATGGGTGAGTTGACCCATTGATTCACCAATTCATGCCCCTTTTTAAGGTTGGGCCAACTCCTCATGTGGGCATGTTCGAGCAGCTTCCCCAGCCGACCCACCGAACACCTATTTCTTCTCTTGACCAACCCATCGATCCATCTAACCAACTTGTCTTATTGGGTGCACGTTCCCTTTCAGTGAGTCAAGTCGACTTGCATAAGTTAACCCCCCATTGTAATGTTCTCAAGCCAATTTTTTCGCTTGGAACACTAATTGATCACTGATTAATTGATGTGTGTGTGTTTACTTGCAGGTTTACTTCTTTTAGTTATGTCTTAGGGTTTGTAGATTCAGTTAATAAGCATATGACATAGATCTGAAGATATAGCAAGTGGAAATGCAAGATATGACAAGTAACACCAGATATGGAACCAAACAACATAGATCTGACCTTTATTGATATAATAAGAAAGAACATGATACAATAAGGATGTAGATCTGGAACAACATCAGATAGATCCAATAGATATGATATGAGCTACTACAAAATGCTCCCGATAAAAATATATAAGCCTCCAAAGGTTGAATACAATATGAAGACCAATACAAGAAGAACCAGGGTCAAGTCCAAACCCCCTGGCTGAAGGCACATCCTCCTGAATAGCTGGGGAGACCCAATATTTCATCTTAGCTGTTGGAAGCCTCCAAATGACACCAAACCCTATAGAATGATAGATCGGGGTGAGTAGAACCCCCTCCTGAAGTCTCAGGCCGAAATGCCAATAGCTTCTCCTCCAAATGTTGAATCCTCGAGTGAAGTTGCACCCTCCTGAATATTTTCAATGCCCAATAATTCAACCTTGATGAAGGAGACTTCCAAATGCCCTGAAACTCCCTAAAAGATAGATCGGGGAACTATAAGCCTCTAGGTGAAGTCTCAAGGTCAGATATGAAGTTTGACTCCTCCAAATTGAATAGATATGAATCTCAATAGCGCCCTCCTTCTATCCAAGTCGTGCCAATGCCCTAGGAAATCATCTGGAAATGATAGCTCTCTCAAAATGTACTAGAACTAATGATCAAGGCCCTACAAGGAAAACCCAAGTGCTAGAATATTCAAAACCCCTTCCAATCTCTTGGATCGAACTTCCTTCAAACAATGATGCACCCTCTTGCTGAAAACCCTTAAGGGTACGACCTGTGGCTGTCGTGGATGAGTGATGGTACCTATAGTTGTTGTAGAATGGTGTGGGTGGAGTATTGCATCCCTAAGACCAAGATTAGAACAAGTTAGGTGGAATCTTTCACCACCAAGTTGTCCTCTAGGGTTTGTATTCTCAAAACCCTCAAAACTGTGTGCTCAAGAGCCCAAAAGAAAAATGCATAATAATCCAAGATGAGTGAGAGGTGCACCCTTTCCTTTCCTTTATACCTCCATTATATTTCTATGTTGAGTTAGTTAACCCCTAGGGTTAACTCCTAACTCAACCTCAAGTGTTCTAATTCTTTATTGAGTTACTTTTACCTTTTCAAGTCAACTTAATACTATAACATTAGGTTTAGCTGACTTTTCCCCATGCTGCATGAGACTATAATCTAGTGGGGATGACTAGACTATTGAGTCTCTCCAATCCTCTTCATCAAGAGGTGGGGGACATTACAGTCTCCCCTGTTAGGAATTTCTTTCCCACAAGCAATTATGAACCTGTCTCATGTATTACCTGTTCACTCTCCCAAGTAGCATCCTCAATAGGTAAGTCCTTATGTTTGATTAAGTATTCCTTGATGCTCCTCCTCCTTAGATTCTTCTCCCAAACCTCTAGTATCTCCTCTGGTACCAGTATCAATTTCCCTTCTTCATCTAAGGGTGGCAGTTCCTCAAGTGGAGTGATTTGTTGGCCTATGGACTTATTTAAGCATGACACATGGAAAACATTTTGTATCTTGTTTCCCTGTGGAAGATCAAGCTCATAAGCCACGACCCCTACTTTGTTTTTGACCTTGTAGGGTCCAAAGAATTGGGGTTGGATCTTTTCTTCTCCACTTATTTTGATCGAAGCATGTATGTACGGTTTGAGCCTTAAGTAAACCAAGTCACCAACCTCAAATGTACGCTCTACCATGTTCTTGTATGCATGGACCTTTTTTTTATTATGTGCTCTTTGCAGATGATCCTTTAGTTCTCTGAGTATGTCCTGACTTTGTTGCACCCAATCCTACACCATAGGAGCTCTGTTATCACCAAATACAATCTCTACAAAGGAGAGACGGTCATAATTGTACAAGGCTATGAATGGGTTCATACCAATAGACATATGATAAGTGGTGTTGTAACAGTATTCTCCTAGGTTTAGCCACCTAACCCATGTTTTTTGTTGCCCTGCTGCATAATTTCTGAGGCAGCCTTCCACCAACTTGTTGACTATTTCGGTTTTCTCATCAGTATGAGGGTGGTAACTAGTGCTAGGGGTCAAGGCTGTACCAACCAAACTGAATAATTCCTGCCAAAAGGTGCTCATAAATCGACTATCCCTGTCACTAACAATGGTCTTGGGTAAGCCATGTAGTCTAAAGATCTACCTAAATAACAACTCTGCAACATGTGTTGCACTGAAGTCTGTGGAAATGGAGAAGAAGTGTGCAAATTTAGTTAACATGTCCACCACTACGAAAATACAATATTTCCCTTGTGCCCTTGGCAATCCTATGATGAAGTCCATAGAGATGCTTTCCCATTTGTGTTCTGGGATGGGTAGAGGTTGTAACAATCCTGTTGGATGTGTGTGCTCATCCCTGTTTACCTGGAAAGTAGTGCATTCCTTGATGTGGTGCATCACATCTTCTTTCAAACCTTTCCATGAAAACCTTTCCCTTACCTTCCTGTATGTTTTGACAAATCCTTGGTGCCCTACCATTGGTGAATCACGACATGCTTGCAGTACCTTGGCCTTAAAGGTTGACTCGGGAACCAAGAAAATTTGGTCCTTGTAGTAGATGATGTCATCTACGATTCTAAAGTTGTCATCTTATATCTGTCCATCCATCAACTGACATGCAAACTGGTTTTTTGAGTATTCTACTAAGAGGTGAGCCTTCCAGTCAACTGAAATATCAGTCATAGCATAAACTGATGGCCTTCTAGATAATACATTTACCACTACGTTATTTTTCCCCTTGACAAACTCAATGTCAAAATCATAGGCCTGTATTTTGCTAACCCACTTCTATTGTCTCTCATTTAAGTCGTTTTATTACAAAAAGTACTTAATATTGTTGTGGTCTGATCTCACTACAAATCTCACTCCTACCAAGTATTGTCTAAATTTGGCCAATGCATGCATGATGGCCAACATTTCTTTGTCATAGATAGTGTAAAGAATCTCAGGGCCCCTCAAATTTCGGCTCTCATAGACAAGTGGGTGCCTATTCTGCATAAGTATTACCCCAATGCCCTCTCTGGAGGCATCACATTCCAATGTGAAGGGTTGGTCGAAATCTGGTAGAGCTAAAACTGGGCATGTGCTCATTACCTTTTTCATTTTGTCAAATGTCAACTATGCCTATGAACTCCATTTGAAGGCTCCTTTCTTGGTCAAATCGGTCAAGGGTGCACAAACATGTGAGAAACCCTTGATGACTCTCCTGTAATAACAACAAATGTCAAGAAACCCCTTCAATTATGTGAGGGTTTTAGGTGTGGGGCAGTCAAGTATAGCTTGGATCTTCTCTCGTTGCACATGTACCCCTTTTACTCCAATGATGTGTCCCAAATAGAGGACCTTTGTCATTCCAAATTCACATTTGGATTCCTTTTCATACAAGGATTGGTCCTCCATGATAGTTAGATTATGTTCCACATGTTGAATATGTTCCTCCCACGTTTTATTATAGATCAACAAGTCATCAAAAAATACTAGGAGGTGATTCCTCAACTGCTTGTTGAAGACGTGATTCATGCAAGATTGAAATGTGGTTGGTGAATTAGTCAATCCAAATGGCATCACCAGGAATTCATAGTGGTCGTAGTGGCATCTGAAGGCAGTCTTTGGGACGTCCTGGTCCCTCATTTTGATCTGATGATAGATAGAGCGCAAGTCAATCTTGGTGAAGTAAACAACCCCATGGAGCTCATCCAATAGCTCATCAATCCTCGGGATGGGGTACCTGTTCTTGATTGTTTTCTTGTTTAATGCCCTATAATCAATGAACATGTGCATGGTTCCATCCTTCTTCTTTACTAGTACCACTGAAGATGAAAAAAGGATGGAACTTGGTATAATGTGACCCATGTCTAACAATTCTTTGATATCCTTCTCTATCTCATATTTGTACTTCTTTGGGTGTCTATAGGGAGTTGTGATGACCAATTTCTCTCCCTCCTCCAACTCTATGATATGCTCAAACCCCCTATCTGGTGGTGCTCCTGGTGGAATGGGTCCAAACACCTTTCTATGTGAACCTTTCCCTTCTTGTCCACATGTACTAAAATCCGACACTTAGCAACATATACAATGTCCATTCTTCTGAAAATAACCTCCATATGCTTTGTTGTAACCACCCTAGCTGTGTTTCCTGACATGCCCCTGAGAACTACCTTTTTCCCACTTTCTTATGTGAAATACATCTCCATGGTCTTGTAGTTGGCAGTGATTGGTTCCAATGTACTAAGCCACTGAACTCCAAGGATTATGTTTTTATCTGGAATGTCCATCACATAGAAGTATTGTGCTAAGTCATGTCTACCCAGTGTAAATTGTTGATTAAGGTTGGTTGTCATTGATGTCAACCCTTGAATAAAGCCCCGTAGCACAAAGGTTTGGGTAATGGAACCAATATTGTTTGATGTAAATATGACTCATTATTGTTTTTTCATGGTTGATAAGAAGTAAATATGGATGAACTCCAAAGTGGTCCCCTTATGGTGAAAGCCCTCACAGGAAAACGCTTTGTGGAGTAAGAGAACCCATGCTTAATTGTGGAATAATGAGACGAAGGAAAGTGAATTTTTCAGGGAAAATATCCTAGATGGATAGTGCTTGTCATGTCATTTCCCGTGGTATGTGGAACGTCACATAATTCCTCATGGTTAGAGAGTTATGGCCATGAGAAGTTGGAGACCACAGGTTTGGGTAATGGACCCAAGTTTGTTTGATGGGTAATGGTATGATTTATGATATATTTTTAGATAATACTATTCTATATAGATATTGAATTTCATGCCATTTCTGGTGGTATGTATAATGTCACATAACTCCTCACGGTTTGAGAGTTATGGCCTTACGAAGTTAGAGGACCCTCATATGTCATCTAGAAGCCCCAAAAGGTCAAAGTAGTCAAAGTGGTTTAAAAGATT
>SNQJ01S0105401.1:17243-44013 GCA_010110895.2 Picea sitchensis
GGGGTGAATTAGTGTGTGGATCTTTTTACAATTCTTGCTTCCTTTAGTTAGATACCGCTTCAAACATTATTATCCATTCATTATTATATACATGCATATATCAACAACATTCATCAATAGTAGAGAACTATGAACCATCACCATAATGAACACAAAGAACATCATATATATGTCTAAGATTTTGTATTATGTTGTTACATAAAGACTACAATATTTGTGGTTTATCAACACCAAGTGAAAAGAGCACTAACTACAAGAGAGTACCAACTCTCAAATACAAGACCCAACTTGCATATCTCAACACCAACTGAGATGTGAGGATTCCAACCCTCAAGTACAAGACCGAGCTTGTAGAAAAAAATAAATATGTCCAACTGTACCAACAATATTCAAATATTTCCTACAGATCCACGACCTTTATATGTTGCATCACACGTATGTATGCGAGCTGTCTTCTTGCATCCTGCATATGTACGCGACCTATCCTCTTTCAGCCTACATACAACCTTAGAAAACTAGTGTTTCCAATTTTTTGGAACTTCGAATGTTCCGACCCTTACAACCTTCACTACCTCTATCTTATCAACCTATAACTTGTCACTACATCCATGTAATCAAATAATCATCTCCAACAACCTATGCATGTCCCTCATGCATACATCATCATACAACATTGATATCCCTCAACCAAGTAAAAGTATCTCAAAGGTGTGAACTATAATAACCATATCAATATTGTACCATACATAAGAGTGTTTCTCACTCAACCAACCATCCAACATATACCATATCCAGATATCACAACAATCGTACCAAGAATGCCTCAATCATTCACCATACCATAAGCAAAAGTGATCATTAAAACAAACATGTAACCGTGCTAGAACTTATGTAGATGATCTAAACCTGTAGAATGCTGACCTAGGAACTTGCTTCAGACTTTAGGGACCTATTATTAACCTCTAATCAAGTTTTCATGAGTTTTTTTCACATGTACACTACTTCCTCTTCTACAACACATGTATGTACGCACGTTCCTCCACTACAACTCGCGTACGTACGCACATTTCTCCACTACAACCCACATACACCTCATAAACTAGGGTTTTTATGAAACTCCAACATTTTTGTCGTCAACCGTCCTTTGCTACCTCAGACTTGCGTAACTTCAGATATATCAATGAGTACTTGAAATAAACCTTTCACAAAACAATAGATATTCAATGTGCTCAAAAAATTGATTCTAATAAGAGAACCTTGCTCTCTTATTTATAATCTCCAAGAAACTTCCTCTAGGGGTTATATTCTAATTGTTTTACCCATCTTCCTTCTTTTAGGGCTAACCCACTTCTAACTACTTTTTCCACTTTCAACCACTTTACCATAAATAGTAAACTCACAACTTCTAGTTGCAACTAATTTATTTTTAATTAGTTTCTTTTTGCAACAACTTAACTCATGATTAACTCCTAGTTACAACAACCTTGACTAATAAACTTATTCTATAATATTTTGAATTCTTTGACCTTCTATGGATCCTGGATAACTCATGAGGGTTCTCCAACTTCACTAAGACATATCTCCTCAACCGTGAGTGTAACTTCCCCAACCACCTATGGCCGGGCCACGCTATGCCAGAGAACACTTTCATTCTCTCACTGCGGAACATACTATAACATACCTAGCTTCTATTCCGAGCTATGCCACATAATGTTGTTTAGGGCCTCAAAATGGCCCCAAAAGTTTAGGACTCAAAAATCTAGGAAATAACCGCTAATGATGAAAACTGCACGTGAGCCAGCTAGAATAAGTGGGTGGACACCAATATCCATCTGGATCAATGATTCTCCTTTAGGAAGCAAGGGTCTCCATTGTGTTGAGTTCCCATAGGAGATGGGAAAGCGTGTGTTGAATCTGAACCTTGGTGAGCTTCCTATCTTGCTGGAGACATTGCATTGCTTGGCTTGTGGAAGGTTGTTGCAAACTTGATGTTGGAGGGGTTGGTATTTTTTAACCAGTTTAACTAAATGAGATGACTGTGTGCAGAAGGAATCTTTGTGCTTTGCTTCAATTTTTCTGACCTGATTATGTTGGATAGAGGGGGCTTGAACCTAGGCTGTAGTGGTCATAGTGTCCTTCTATTCACTTCTTTCCTAAATCAGGAAGAAGATAAACTTCATCGTATGAGAGACAACTTTTCTACACTATTGTGTCGAAATAATAGTCTTAACTACCTATGGTATCCTGTATAGATGATCCCCCATAGTAAAAATGACACTACGAGGTCGAGAATCATAAACAACATGGCACTTCCACATATATGGTTGGCACAAAAGAACATCACAAAAATACAATGGGGCAACATCACACAATAACTCATCCTTTAAGGGCTTCATGTCGTAGGAAAAACGACATTGTTGGATGACATGGAGATCTCATCCCTAGTGAAGCCACCTGATGTTGTATGGATGTGAGTGTGGTGTTCTTGGAAATTCCAACTATTTGATGACATTTGTTGAGATGAGGTTTTCTTGGCTTCCACTATCAACAATGAAATGCAATGGGATCCCCTTTAGCCACATCTGTGAATGGAAGAGGCACTCCCCCTCTTCAAGATCTGTTGGTGCTTATGGTTGGATTCTTTTGGTTGTGACTATAATAACCCTAAGTTGAACCCCATAGTGTAAATATATTGTAACTATACTTTACTTATTAATCTAGTGATCTAATGAAAAAAATTTGATTGGTTTGGTTCTACGTGCATTAAGATAATGCCCAAGAATCTCACACCAAAGGAGTGCGCGTAACTGTAAATTGATACAATACATAATTTAAATGTATTGGCGCGCACATATGTAAGTACACATGAATGGAGCACTGAAAGTGAAACAAATTAACATATGCATCACACACAAGTGTAAGTGCGAAAGAATGGTGCACTAATGGAAAATGCATGCAACCCTGGATTCAAAGCACACTGGCTTAGTGCGCAGGTTTTGGAGGCCAGAGAAGCATTTTGTATATAAGTCATGATGTAACGCGTACTTGTGTAAGGGCACAAGGGTGGCTCACTAAAGAAAGAGTGTGTGGAGCCCAGAAGTTCCACGTGCACTGGTTTTGGTGCGCGATCTGTATATTTTGAGGTTAGTGAGCCTAGATGCAAAAGATCAATACTTCTGTATTGATATTGTAAATGTAATCACATGCAAATATAATAAAAAAATACATCACTTTGGTAGACCGACCACATAAAAGATATCGGGGGGCTTAAAACCCACTAGCTGAGGTTAAGGAGGCTAGGTTAAAGGGGCTTAAACCAAAAAAGGAATATTATATTAATATTTCTTTAAAAAAACACATAAAGGTTACATTATTATATCCTAAGTCCTAAGGAGGGGACAAGTGGTCAAAGGCATTCTCAACATGACAAGTGTCAATTTGGGAACATGTTGTGGATGGAAGGAAGTTCTCAACCTGACAGGTGTCAAGTTGGGAACATGCAGTCAAATAGTTTGGACTTATTCCGTTCTGGTATTCGGGGGGAGAGGGGATTCATTCGATGAGGGAGGGGAAATCAAGCTGGGAGGAAGATGATTGTTCTATCATCGATTTGATTGTTCTGTCATAGAATTTTTTAGTGAGTGAACCTGATTGATGCAATCATGAGCTCAACTATTACTGGGATGGGTAATTATGTTGATTATTTTCGCAGATACTTGTACACGGATTAGCTTAGAGAGTTGGACTGAAAAGGTAGGTTGACAGGCCCATGGAAGATTGCATTCTCTTTAGGTGAGAGAATTGTTGGGAATTAGTTCCTGAGGTGCCAAACTACAGCGACATGGCTCTAAGACTTCCTATCCAGCCTATCGTTGAATCCATAGAAGGGAAGTGGGCCAGCCAAAGGACTATTGAGTAGAGAATGGGCACAGTTCCTGGGGTGGGACAAGAATGTGGGGAATGAGATATTATAGGATGTCAATGTGGTTTGGTATCTGTGAAATAATTTCATGTGTTTTAGTCCCCTGTGACTGAGTTACCCATGACTAAGTTCCTGTTGATTGAGATACTTTAGCTTGGTTGGGAACCCTTACCCAAGTGGAGTTTAGACCCAGCTCGGGGGTGACCCATTGTTGATATTTATGAACAATGTGGTCTAAGGCTGGGAGGAACATGGAAGGCCTGCACATAGTTGGTATAATTTATTCAAAGATAAGTGCCAATTTGTGTGTTTAATCATATTTGTAGGAATTATTATATATTGGCTTTCATGGGTGTATGTTGTTTATGCTGCATGTATATTTATATTATAAATATGTGTGTAACTGTGTATTGAAGAGTGTAGTGTTATTTTTATTAAGTAACAGAGTTGTATCAAAGCAATTTCGGTTGAATTGTTGAGAAATTAGTATAAGAGCAAGAAAATTTTAAGTGGCATTGCAAAGAAGGTGGTTGGGGGTGTTACAAATTGGTATCAGAGCCCAATTTTCAACACTGAGCCTAGATGGGTAGAGTTAACATCATGCTGAAGCACATTGTTGCAGAGAATTGAATTTGGGAGTGGTTGAATTTCCAGTTACAATGCGTCCATGAAGGAAATTTGAAGCACTTGAGTGAAATTGGGTAAAATCCCCAATTTTTGTTTCTAAATTCATGAAGGATATGGGGAAAATTTAGTTAAGTGAATATATATTCCTTATTTTAATAAATGTTTAAGGAAATTCAGACATAAACTGGTTGAATTTGAAGTTACAGAGAAGCTAAGAAAAATTGCGTGGAATTGTTAAACAAGATTCACAATTCGAGAAGGAATTTGGAAAAATTAGCACCAGAAATGTCAACCAATGGCACACACAAGAATTTGTTGTTGCATAAGTTAAATTTAGATGTACTGGAGTGAAATTGAAAAAATTTCATAGTTGCAGAAAGTCCATGGTGGAAAATTGGGTGACCTTTGACGAAAAGCCCCAATTTTTGCATCAAAAATCTATGAAAAATCAGTTAAATGTCAAGAATGTTGTGCACACTAAGCAATGATGGCATGCATACATATCAAGGTACACAGGAGTGTGCATTAAAATTAGGCAACACACTATGCAAAATGATAATGTGGAAAAATAACGTTGCACAAGTGTGCACACTAAACATTGGCGTTGTTCAGAAAAGAAGGATGTACAAGATATGTACACTTAGTCTTGGCACTGCATTGTGTTTAACTGGTGATGTGCGCAAAATATAGGTATGTAGTAAAGAGAATTGAGATTGGCATCATAGGGTGCATATCTTATGGTGCATGAATACTAATGTGATGCAAAGGATGTGCACTTGGAATGTTGACAGAACACAATTGAATTGTTGGTGCGTGCACAACATTGGTATGTTGTGCATGCATATTCACATCACTCAAAGGTATAATTACTAGCACTTGGTGTGAAGCTAGCAATACGCGCAAAATATTTGTGCACGACACCAAGAAGTTCCAAGTAGAGCATTGATGCACGACATGGAAGTTGTGCTCCATAAAGATTGGCATGTGATAGAAAAGTATGCACAATGATACTGATGCGCGTCACATGCACTTTATTTTAGTGTTGTGTATGAAAAATTGGTGCATGCTAATTATGAAATTATAATTAAGAATAAGTGCACGTGAATTCAATTGGACAATTAATCTTCATAGGAAATTAGAAGAAAGAAATTATGATGTTGTATGAAAACAAAATTGTACATCACTTCATGATTTTTCAAATTGTTTATCCTAACAATTTTTTTTGGTTGAACATTTTGTAGAGTTAATAGCATTAGATCAGAGAAGGATCAATAGAAGTTTAGAATCATGGAAGATGTGCAAGGAATTTATAGCCATGAAGAAGAGATCATAGGGATGTATGTTCATATGGGTAATGAAGGTATAAATTCAAATGGACATGGTAAAGGTAAGGAAGAAAGCGTGAACTTTGTGGAAACCATAAAGAGTTTGAAAAGGGATGTCTTGAGTCATAAATCTAATAATGAGAGGATTATGAAAGCCAAAGAACAACATGAAGACTTTAACATCAAGTTGATGTAGATTTTGGACAGAATTGAGAAGAAGATGGATACGCAGATTGAGTCAAGCAGATCAGGGAGCCATAAGTCTCATGGTAAGAGGGGAAGGACAATGTGTAGTAGAAGTGTTGGCATGCATCACCATCACTCTCCAAGACATTCAACTAGGAGATCACATAGAAGTGCAATTCCATCCCCTGTCAGGAAGCAAAAGAATAAGTCTAGAGTGGATGAACTTCAGGGGGAAATGAACAAAATCAAGCCTCCTACCTTTGATGGTGAACACAAGAAGGATGAAGATGCTGAGACATCGTTGTTGAATATGAGAAAGTATTTTTAGTTGCATAATTACTCTACACATGCAGAAGGTAGAATTGTTAGTTATCAACTCAAAGGAAAAGAATCAACATGGTGGGATCAATATGTGCAGGTACAACACATTAATGAGAAGAAGGTGACTTGGAGAGAATTCAAGAGGTATTTTCAAAGAAAATACTTGACTAAGAGATACTATGACAAGAAAATGAAGGAATTATTTGAACCCAAGCTTGGGAGTATGACCATAGATGAGTATGAAAGGAGGTTTTTATATCTATTGAAATATGTTTCCTTCATCAAGGATGAGCAAGTTAAGATTAAAAGATATTTTAGTGGGTTTCCATTCTTTATCAGTGACAGGATACAATATGATGACCCCAAAACCTTGGAGGAAACAATAAGAAGGGATAAATGCCTTTATGATCAACAAAAAGGGAAGACATATTACCAGAAAGATTGGGAAGACAAGAAGAAAAGTAAGTTGGAACAAAGGAAGAAGGAACTAAGCCACCATTATTCAGAAATAAATATCAGGAGAAACCAACTTCTAAATAATCCAAAATGACAGAGTCATTGGGGAAAAGGCTAAGGCAACAACCTATTCAATGTTGGGGTTGTAAGGGAGATCATATGTACAGAGACTGCCCTCACATGAGTGAAAGAGTGAGGACTGTTCACAATGTGCAACAAGCTAAAACAATGGAGGACATGGGAAAAAGTGTACCTAAGATATATGCAGCCTTGGAAAACAAGAAATATGAATTCCAGTCGCATATGATCGAAGGGGAAGGTAAGATTAATAACCATCCCATTTCCATTTTAATTGATTCATGAGCTAGTCATAGTTATCTAGATCCTACTATGGTGGAAAGATTCAATTTTCCAAGAAGCAAACTTGGAAAACCTTGGATGTTGTAGCTAGCTGCATGAGCTAAAAGAAATATGAATGAGATGGTTAAGGTAGGACTGATGAACATGAATAGACTGAACACCAATGCAGAGTTGAAAATCATACCTTTAGGTTTCTATGACTTCCTAATTGGTATGGATTGGTTACACCGACATCATGTTGTTATAGAATTTTATAATAAAACATTTACTTGCTTTGATGAGGAAGGAAACTTAAGGAAAGTACAAGGGATTCCTAGAGTAGTAACTGCTAGAGAAATCACATCCTTGCAATTGAAGAAAAATTACAGTAAAGGGTGTCAAGTATTTTCCACACAGATGGAAGAGACACCTAAGAACAAGGTGCCAAATATTGAAGATTGCGCAGTCCTAAAAGAGTTTGAAGATGTATTCAAGGAGATACCAAGATTTTCACCCAAAAGACATATTGACTTCTCTATCAATATGTTTCTTGGAGTAGCTCCAATATCTAAGACTCCTTACGGGATGAGTACACCTGAACTAAAGGAATTGTAGATGCAACTTGAAGAGCTTCTAAAGAAGGGGTATATACGCCCAAGTTTGTCACCTTGGGGTGCCCAAGTATTGTTTGTAAATAAAAATGATGGAACTTTGAGACTTTGTATTGACTTGAGGAAGTTGAACAAAGTAACTGTGAAGAATAAGTATCCTTTTCCAAGGATAGATGACCTTTTTGATCAACTAAAATATGCAAAAATATTATCCAATATCGATCTCAGGTCAGGCTATCATTGGGTCAAAATTAAAGAAGAATACATCAACAAGACTACTTTCAGAACAAGGTATGGCCACTATGAGTTCACAATGGTACCATTTGGGTTAACAAATGCATCAGTTGTCTTCATGCGTCTCATGAATGGTGTATTCAAGAATTGATTGGATAAGTTTGTTGTTGTCTTCTTGGATGACATTATGATATATTCTAAGTCTGAAGAAGAGCATGAACAACACTTGAGAACGGTGTTACAAATATTGAGGGAACATAAGTTGTATGCCATGTTGAGAAAGTGCTCATTTTACCAAAACAAAATCCATTACTTGGGCCATATCATCTCAAAGGAGGGGATAGAAGTAGATCCAGAAAAGATAAATGTCATATAAATTTGGCCAACACCAAGGAATATCTCAGAGGTGAGATCGTTCATGGGCCTTGCAGGTTACTACACAAGATTTGTTGAAGGATTCTCAAAGATTGCACATCCAATTACTTCATTGCAAAAAAAAGGATAAGAAGTTCGAGTGGACACATGATTTTGAAAGAAGTTTTCAACACTTGAAGCATTTATTAACAAGTGCTCCAATACTGAGGATTTTTTATCCAATTGAAGACTTTGATGTATGCACTGATTCATGTAAAGAAGGGCTAGGTGGATCCTTAATTAGAATGGGTATGTGGTATGCTATGAATCAAGGAAGTTGAAGGAGCATGAAATACACTATGGTACTCATTATTTGGAGTTGGAAGACATAGTGCATACCTTACATATGTGGAGGCACTACCTCATGGGGAAGAGATTTGACTTGAGGACATACCATTGTGGTCTGAAATACTTGTTTTGACAACCAACTCTAAATGCCAGAAAAAAAAGGTGGTTAAATTTGCTCAGTGAATATGATTTTGATATAAAGAATATCAAAGGTAAAGAGAATGAGGTGGTTGATCCACTTAGTGGGAGGGTGCATGATATGCATTCTACAACCATTATCATGTGTCAATCAGACTTGAAAGATAAAATTCTAGAAGCTACAAAATCATATCAGAAGTATATGGAGTTAAGGGAATAACTTCAACAAGATAGTTTACAGCAAAAATGTGAAGACTATAAGCTGAAAAAGGATGATATTCTTAGATACAGAGGAAGAATTTGTGTTCTAAATTATCAAGGATTGAAGAATATGATATTAGGAGAAATGCATAATGTACCTTATGTTGGACACCCAGGTTACCAGAAAACTATTGCAGTTGTCAAGAGTCAATATTATTGGTTAGGCATGAAGAAATAAATTGTTAATTTCATTGCCAAGTGTTTGACATGCCAAAAGTTCAAGGTTGAGCATAGACATCCAATTGGATTACTACAACCATTTCCCATCCCTGAATGGAAATGGGATTTGGTAACAATGGATTTTATTACTAAACTACCAAGAACTAGTAAGCATCATGATTCTATCATGGTAGTTTTGGACAAGCTTACCAAAGATTCCCATTTTATTATAGTAAAGCTTACTCACAAGGAAACTAACATAGATTATATTTATTTGAAAGAAATAGCTCAATTACATGGAATGCCAAAGATAATTGTGTCTGAAAGAGATCCAAATTTTACCTTAAATTTTTGGAAAGGATTATTCAAAGGATTTGGAACAAATCTGCATTTTAGCACAAGTAATCATCCAGATTCAAATGGGCAGACATAAAGGGTGAATGAAGTAATATAAGATATGCTAAGGATGTATGTCATGGATAAATCATCCAAATGGGAGGATTATATACACTTGGTAGAGTTTTCTTACAACAATGGGTACCAAGCATCCCTGAAGATGAGCCCATTTGAGGTCCTCTATGGTAGAAAATACAACACACTAGTAAGTTGGGACAACCTAGCAGACCGCCTATAGAATATATGCTTTCCTTTCCTGAATCAATGCATATTCATAATTTATTCCATGTAACATTACTTAAAAAGTATGTGCCTAATACTAATCATGTCATTGATTGGAATGTGATTCAGGTGGAGCAAGAAGGCAGTTTTCAAGTGCATCCAGTGTGCATATTGGATTGGAAGATCAAGTAGCTATAGAATCGAGCCATAGATCTAGTAAAGTTCCAATGGACCTGGTATGACCCCGAAGATGCAAATTTAGAGCATGAGGATGCTATGCAGTCAGAGTACCCTCATATTTTTTAGAACTTTTGAAATTGTGATAGTACATGTGTATATATTGCACTGAGGACAATCCATAAATAAGGGGGACGTGAGTGTAATACCCCTAGGATGAACCCCATAGTGTAAATATCCACGTAACTGTACTTTACTTATAAGTTGGTGAATTGATGAAATGAGTTTGATTGGTTTGGTTCTGTGTGCATTAAGATAGTGCACGAGAATATCACACCAAATGAGTGCGCACAGTTGTAAATTGATACAACGCGCAATTTAAATGTTTTTGCACACACCTATGTAAGTACAAAAGAATGGTGCACTAAAAGTGAAACAACTTAACGTATGCAACATGCACAAGTGTAAGTGTGAAAGGATGGTGCACCAAAGGAAAAGGTGCACAACCTTGGATTTAGATCACACTCGCTTAGTGCACAAGTTTTGGAGGCTAGAGAAGCCTTTTGTATATAAGTGATGTAATGCAAACCTATGTAAGGATGCAAGGGTGGCGCACTAAATAAATAGTGTGCACAACCCAGAAGTTTCACATGCACTGGTTTTAGTGCGCGATCTGTATATTTTGAGGCTAGTGAGCCTGGGTGCAAAAGATTAGTACTTTTGTACTAATATTGTAAATGTAATCACATGCAAATATAATAAAAAAATACATCGTTGCGGCAGATCGACCATGTAAAAGAGTTTTGGGGACTTAAACTCCACTAGATGAGGTTAAGGGGGTTGGGTTAAAGGGAATTAAACCCAAAAAGGAATATTATATTAATATTTATTTTAAAAAAGCATAAATTAAGGATATATCATTATATATTAAGTCCTAAGAAGGGGATAAGCGATTGAAGGAAGTCTCAAAACGAAAAGTATCAGGTTGGGAACATGTTGTGGAAAAAAGGTAGTTCTCAACCTGACACATGTAAAGTTTGGAACATGCAGTCAAATAGTTTGGACTTATTCCATTCTGGTATTCGGGGGGAGAGGGGATTCATTCGATGAGAGAGGGACAATCAATATGGGAGGAAGCCGACTGTTCTGTCATCGAGCCAATTGTTATGTCATATAATTGTTCAGTGAGTGAACCCGATTGTTGTAGTCATGAGTTTGACTATTACTGGGACGGGTAATTCTATTGATTATTGTCGCAAATAGATGTACATGTCTTAGCTTGGAGAGTTGGATTGAAGAGGTAGGTTGATAGGCCCGTGGAAGATTGCATTCTCTCCATGTGAGATAATTGTTGGGAATTAGTTCCCGAGGTTCCAAATTGTAGCGACAGGGCTCTGAGACTTCATGTTTGGCCTATTGTTGAATCCCTGGAAGGGAAGTGGGACAACCAAAGGAATGTTGAGAAGAAAAGGGGAACACTTCTTTGGGTGGGACAAGCATGTGGGGAATGCGAGAATGTAGGTTGTTAGTTTGTATTGGCATCTATGATGGACTTTCATGTGTTTGAGTCCCTTGTGACTGAGTTAACAGTGACCGAGTTCCTGTTGAGTGAGATACTTTAGCCTAGTTGGGAACCCTTACCCAAGTGGAGTTTAGCCCCAGCTCAGGGGTGACCCACTATTGAGATTTATGAACACTGTGTTCTAAGGCTGGGAGTAATGTGGAAGGTATGCGCACATTTGGTATCATTTATTGAAATATAGTACCAATTTGTGTGTTTAATCATATTTTGCAGTAATTATTATATGGGTTTATGTTGTTTTTGTTGCATGTATATTTATGCTATAAATATGTATGCAATTGTGTATTGTAGAGTGTAGTATTATATTTATTTAGAAACAAATTTGTATCAGAGCAATTTTAGTTGAATTGTTGACAAATTGGTTTCAGAGCAAGAAATTTTGAAGTGGCATTGCCTAGAAGGTGGTTGGGGGTGTTACAATGACAATGGTAGTGGGATATGTGTCAATGATCTGTCTTCTTCAATTATTTTATGAATCAGATTTTGAATACGGGTTCAGATATTTTTATTTGATCTTAGCCACCAATGATTGTTCTGAGCAACATTCATCGGTGTTGTTCCAGGGGATTTTTTAGAAATTGCACCACTTTCCAGTGTCATTCTTTGTCTTTCTCTTACCCTTCTTTTCTTGTGTCTTGGACTAGTTTTCGGGAGGTTGTTTGTTCGGGTCTTATTTATCATACTTTGTTTGTTGCATATTTATAGACCCGAACTCCCATTTGTTCTGGTGCTTAAAGTTTTGCTCAATTTTGATAGCATATCGATAAGAAACTCCCAACGATGAGATGTCCAAAAAATCCATTTCAATTTGGATGTATTTGTGTAGAGCCCCACGGTATTTGAAAACCAAATGTTGCTTAGAATATTTGATACCCATCTTGGTGGTAAGGCATGGAAGGTATTGGTGAACTCTGGCGTTGCTTGGCCCCTCTCTTGATGCAAGATGTTCCATATCATGTAATGGTCTTCATAGTTTCCAACAGGGTAATATTGTTCCTTGATGACATCTACGGAATATTCCCAAGTGGGTTCGACCTTGAACATTCCAGACTCCTCTATGGAAATTTGCTCACATTAAGTTTCCCACCAATATTTGACATGGGGGAGAGGTTTAAGGAGTGCGAAGGTGATCTTTTCCCTATCAAAAAAATTGTGCACAGAGAAATAACCTTCTAGCATATTTAACCATTTTTCCATAGCATCCGCATATATATGACCTTTAAATACTGGAATATCAAAATTAACTTGTACCTTGAAAGGAGTGGTGCCTCCAAAGTGGTTTCTTGATGAAAATGCATCTGTTGTTATCGACAGGCTTTGAAGGATTTGGGTGAAACTCTCCATCATTTCATCCCTTTGTCTCATGAGAGCTTGCTCCAACAATAGATTAATAGAATCTTCTACTTCGTCATTTTTATTTTCTTCGACCATGGAGAGTTTCTTGGGCGTGCATGAGTGATTTTCCTCAAGAGAGATAATCTAGAGACCCAACTTTCTATACTTGTACCTCATCGAGGACATGCACTGAAAAACGACCAAGAGAAGCCTGCTCTGATACCACTGATCCATATTATTTTGAGCACAAAATGAGAGTGGAGATATAATAAAGAAATATACCGATATATTGCAAGAGATCCAATAATGTAACATATATATATCAGATATATATAACAAGAGGCACAGATATACAGTAATACACAATTTCTATTAATGAGTGAAATGTAATGAACTATAAAATTATAGAGTGAAAGACTTGCTAGAATGGTGGCAACTCATCTATAAGAAGAGATGTGATGAAGCTATATAACTCATTCGCAAGAAGATGAGAATACAATGAGGATCGAAAGGCATTTTAAAATAAATGGAAAAAACCTCAACATCAAAAACCTATCCTGAATATTAAAAATAAAAAATGTTTGTGACCCCAATGTGGAGATGAAGCCCCTGGAATATTAAAATAAAAAATGTTTGCGGCCCCAATGTGGAGATGAAGCGCCAAAATTCATCTAGGTCCTGATGGGGTAAGTTGGTACAACAACTTCTAAAGGTTGTAACTTTTGCATACGATCTTCATTTTAGGTGCACAATATCCCATTAGAAAGGTCTTTCTGAGGATTACACATTATTCCATCAAAATATAACTTAGAACACAATTTGGTTGTAGCGAGCTCCAAAAACATTTTTTATGGCCTCAAAACGGCTCTGAAAGTTTAGGACTCGAAAATCTAGGAAATAATTGCCAATGATGAAAACTATATGTGAGACAGTTGGAATAAGTGGGTGGCCACCAATATCCATATGGATCAATTAAAATAAACATGTAAACATACCAGAACTTTTGTAGATGATATGAACATGCAAAATTTTGACCTCGGAACTTGCTTCAGACTTCAAGGACCTGGTACTAACCTCTACTCAAGTATTCATGAGTTTTTTTCACATGTACACTATACACACTTTCCTCCACTACATCCCATGTATGTACAAACCTTCCTCCGCTACATCCCGCATACGTACGCACCTTCCTCCACTGCAACCCATGTACACCTCAGAAACTAGGACTTTTTTGAAAATTTGATATTTTTCTGCCAACCTCCTTTGCTACCTCATACTTGCATAACTTTATATGTATCAATGAGTACCTTCAATAAACCTTTCACAAAATAATATATATTCTATTTGCTCAAAAAATTTATTCTAATAAGAGACCCTTCAATTTAAGTATGAAGTTTGGCCCCTTTGACTTTAGTATCTCCTTCATACACATTCTTGAGCTTGTCCCGAATTTCCTTTGCAGAATCACAATGCATTACTTTAACAAATTTTGAAGTTGTTAGACCACTTAGAATGAAATTCATAGCCTTTGAATTGTATTCACTGAGATTTTTCCCAACATTATCTGTTGGGGGAGAATATGGTGTAGTGTATCCATTTACTACAACTTTCCAAACATCAAATCCTCTCGCCTGCAAAAATGCTCTCATTCTTATGCTCCAAAAAGCATAATTTTTCCCATCAAACAATGGTGTTCCATTTTTTAATAAATTCTCCTTTCTTATGCATGATCTTCCTTCCATTGGTTAGATTGTTCCTGAAGGAACCTGCTCTGATACCAATTGTTAAAATATTCACCAATACGGTGAGGGGGGGTTGAATTAGTATTGTGCACTTTTTACCATTTTTAAATATAAGTGCATCATGTAAATATTAACCATTAACAATACCATTCATAATCACAAAAAACCATACACAAAACATAATGATTTTTACGTGGAAACCCAAACGGGAGAAAACCACGAAATTATTTTCTTATATCATGTTAAGATTACATTGATAGGAAGAACCAAATTCTAATATTCTCTAACACCAATTGGAAGGAGGCACCAACCCCCTGATTTAAAAGCACTAACCTGAAGGAAGCTCCAACTCCATGATTTACCAGCACCGATTGGAAGGAGGTACCAACCCCCTGGCTTTACCAACTCCAACCTGAAGGAAGCACCCACTCTCTAAAAAACATGCACCAACCTACTAAATGAAGACACCAATATTCTCAACTGATCACCAACTCAATAAGATATCACTAATACAATATCTTCATACATAGAGTACTTCTAATTTCACTTGCATGCTTCATTCCATAGACAATCCTTCAAAACCTAGCAAGTGTCATAACATCATTCCCAAAATGTAATCACTAACGACAACATCAACTCATGACAACATCCATTAACCACAACATCCACACACGACACGTCACAAGCTAATCACCGATGACAACATCCACTCACTACAACGTCCATTAACAAAAAAATCCACTCACAACAACATCACAACCTCATATCATAGCATACGACAACATCAAAACCTTATGACAATAACATACCTTGAGAATAAGAAGGACCTTAAGAGAATCCTTTAGACTTCCCTTGCACACAAGAAATACACCTCAACACCTTGAGTGCACCTTCGACTTTATCTCTTCGTTGGTTACTCTAAAAATGTGAAATTCTATCATGTATTTATAGTAATTTTGTCCCCCAAAATTAGCTAAGCCGACCTCAATTTTATGGCTGGGTTATCGGACAAAAAAACTCATATCGTCTCATTCCTAGGGAGTTAGAGGGACTTACATATACCATTGTAAATGTCATGGAATAATATTTCCAACCATGTAATACATTATTCCATTTGAGTTAGTTATGTAGGGTAAAAATCCCCTCAAATATAGGGTATCCAAATTGACCAAAAAATTATACTTTCAACAATCTCCATCTTACAATATTTATCTTGGACATATGTAGACTTGTAATATTTATATTGGACATCTTGTGGGCTCTATTTATTTATAACTCAAAGTGGGAATATGGAAAAGACCACATGTTATCTCTTCCCATGACGGCCATGTAGGAAATATGAGCAACATAGCAACAAATAATAACACACAAAAATCATCATAAGAACACAAATATACACACAAAACTCACATATTCATTAATGTACAAAATAATGATACATCTCTCTTACATTCAATACATTTGTGAGGTCTCATAATATAGCATTGAGGTTCTCATAACGAGATGTCCAATATAATATAACAATCTTCACAATATCTCCATCCCTAACTTCACTCATTGTCCTCATCTTTGATCAGACATAGACTTATAGAATAAGTCTACTTACATTAATAATAATTTCATCATACATTTATCACAAGTATGAATTATTACTTCATACTCCCCCTTAATGAATACTTGTGATTCAAACCAAATATCTGAGTTGTCTTCATCTTCAGTCTTTTGTATTCTGCATAACCTTTAGTCTTATGCATCCTCTCTGCATCATCTTCATTCTTCTTCATTTGCATTTGTTTCTTCATTTGACGTTGTATTCCTGAGCTATATCCAAGTCAATCATATGAACTGCATCATCTTCATATCAAGGATTTCTATCTTACCCTTGAAATTCCCATGGGTTTTCTATAGCTTACCCTCAACCAATACATCATATCTTGGGTTTTCTCGGCTTACCCGTAACCATTACAAACTCAAACTAGTTTCGCCTTGTCATGAACCATTCATTACATAAAGTGGTTTCAATTGACCACAAACTTACATCTGACATTACAAAGTGGTTTTTGGGTTACCATGAACCAATAAAATGACTCAAATCAATGACCCAATAAACTGACAACTCTTTCTCAAACATGTACAATTGACTTTAAAGACAACTAACCTTTGGGGGACCAAACAACTCATGAACTTTATAGGGGAGATATTGTCGTACATTTGAACACTTCAACCTGTAAAATCATTTCAACATGAACATAACATTTTTCCATTTAGGAACATCTATCCATCCACATTTTACTTGTATATGAGGCTTTGAAATTTCTTTGTTCCAACACTTTTGATTATCATGATTTTTAAGACCACAAATACTACATGGATATAAATTCCAACATTTTTTTTTGGCATGTCCTATTCTTCCACATTGACTGCAACATTCTTTCTTCTTCTTCTCATGCTTTTTTTCTTGGTTGGATGTTGTGTCTGTTGCACTAGGTTCATTGCTTTTGATGCTACTTGTAGATGATTCATTTGTTGTCGATGATTCTGCTTTCACAAATTTGATGTCGCCATTGCTTGTGTTGCCTTCATAAACAAGGTCTTCATTTCTTGGTCTTACATATACTTGTATGGGCTTCTGGATACCTTGATAATTCTTTCCTAAACCTTTACCATCATAACCCATTTTATTCAAAATTTTTGAACCTATTCCCTTAGTATGTTTTTCAAAGAAACCTATTTCAACATCATCAATATCATCAAGATCATCATCATTTTGAGCAACATCATTTGGAACATCATTTTGAGCCTCTGAATAAGAGAGAGATATATTTCCAACAACATTATTAACATCAACTAGAAAACAAGAATCACCCGAACTATCAGTCTTCTGAATCAAGTCACTAGTATCACACATTACATCACACTTTACTTTTTCTTGTTGCAGTGGTTTGAATTCGTTTGCCGGTAAGACTATTCTATATGGATAGTGGTATGAGTTTTGATATATTTGCAGGTAATACTATTCTATATGGATAGTACATGTCATGCCATTTCTGGTGGTATGTGGAACGTCACATAACTCCTCACAGTTTGAGAGTTATGGCCTTACGAATTTGAAGGACCCTCATATGATTTGCTTGAAACCCCAAAAGGTCAAAGAAGTCAAAGTGCTTGAAAATAAGAAATTATTTAAATAATAAAGTGAAGTGACAAAGTCAAAGAGGATTAAGTGCTTTAGTATAAGAAATTATTTAAAATAATAAAGTGAAGTGGACAAGTTCTCCAGTTATACTATCAAAATAAGAAACTAGTGACAAAGTCAAAGAGACACGGAATAATAAAGTGTAGGGGCTACTGTATCTAAAGAGGATTATTTAAATAATAAAGTGAAGTGAATATAGTCAAGGAAAGGATTATTTAAATAATAAAGTAAATAGAGAACTTTCTAATTATGGAAAGTGGTTATAAGAAGGTTAACCCTAAAATGAGGAAAATGGGTTAAGTGGTCAAGTGGCTATTGGATACATGGACAAGTGCCAAATTGGGCAAAGTTGGAGATATGTGACTATGTGGACAAAGTGGCCTAGAATATGCTTCTAAGAAAGCTACTTGGAGAGTATAAATAAGAGGCAAGGCTCTCTCATTGCAATCACACTTGAGCATATTGAATATCTATAGGTGACTGAGGTAACCAAAGGATATCTAAGTCAAATTTCAGAGGGAAGGTGAAGTAAAGAAGGCCAAAATTCAAGGGAGGATAAATTCTTTTGATGATGCTTTCTAAGGTATGTTATTTACAGGTCATCTCACCATTTTTGAAATAACGTTTTTTCTAGAATGATTCAGACCGTGAAATTGGGAGGTCATTGAGGAAACATATCCAATTAGAGGTGGTACAAATTTCAGCTTGTGGGTCGTTGTATTTTTGGAGTTACACTCCGCGGAAAATAGGGTTTCTGGCTAGTCCTGAAACTACTCTAAAACATGTATTTCGGGTAAAAATGCCATAAATTCTTCATAACATATCTAAATTTAGTAAGACCAAATGTGTTGGTTAGAGAACATTTTTTATTATTCCGTGTAAAATTTTTAGATCGATACAACAAACATTTTGTGTGGGGCACGCTCTACAAGTTCGCTCTCTAGAATAAGACAAAATTCAACAAGGTATGCCATTTTTGCTATAACTCCTTTTCTAAGAGGTTCCAAGTAGTGACACCTAGAGGAATTGCATAAAACAAACCGAAGAACATTGTACACTATGTTCATATCTTTATTCATTACAGGTACATAGTTATGATTATTTCAAGTTAGGATTGTTGACTAATCCAAAACTACTCATGTGAGACTAAAGTAAAGTTTGATGAAAATGATAGTCTCTTGTTGTTAAAGTTAAGGAAGGTTTGCAGGTTGAGTTACAGGTTGGTGCATGGTTGATGCACTTGTTTATGGTACAATTTGATTACAGATTGTTTGCAGGTACATGTTGGTGCATGGTTGATACATTTTTTTATGGTACAGGTTGATTACAAGTTGAGGTATAGGTTGATGCATGGTTTAGGTTATTGGTACAGGTTGTTTGGTGCAGGTTGATTGGTATAGGTTTACAATAGTATATCTCATAGTGATAGTGTGACAATGGTTCCATCATTCTACTTATACGTCAAGGCGGTTGGACGGGGCAATGATAGGTGGTTGTAGCCATGTTGGCATAGGGGCAAACCTAGGGTTCAATGCTACAACAACGCAGCAACAAAACCCTAACTACCGAGCCTTTTGGAAACACCTGCGATGCAGATGAAGTCTCACCCGAGGTAGAGGTAGGGGTGGTTGCAGGACTCCAGTGTCTGCAACCTTAGATGGGACACAATTATGTGATTGTAATACTTAATAGAGAACTCAGCACTGACAGTTCATCAATATTTAACCAATATCTACTCCGCAGATAAAACAGAGCATCATAGCATTTATTCAGATCTAATGTATCTAAGAACTTAGCATGAAGAGATAGATTAGATCTAGCATATTAGAGATAGATGTATCTAAGCTCAATAGGAGGATGCCCCCTCGAAGAGGCAAGTGAACATAGAGGATCCCTTCCATAATAGGATCCATTGTACGATGTTTCCCTACCTCAAGGGTTTGATATAATAAAGTGTGGTTTCTTATATCTTGCTTAGTGGATCTATTGTGTATTCAATATTTGTGGTTATTATATTGGTATATCTATTCAGGTACTTAACAACATCGCACAAAGCATAGAAACACAACATATACGTGGTTCACCCCCACCCTGGGGCTACGTCCACCAACTCTTCTCTTATTTATTAGCTTCTTCAATCAGATACATGCACATAGCCAAAAAAAACCTACTCCACATAAGACAGGAGATCTGTGCACTCCTCTAGATCCTCCTTCCTTGCGTTACAACACAAAACCTTCCACAGTCTATTACAACCACTTGCACTTAGATTTGCAAGTCTCTCACAGTATGCACAAAGCATCTACAAACCACACTTGCACTTAGCACACTTACAACTGACCGACTCTTCATTACATCACCTAGACATCTATTCATACATTACAAAAGTGGGCCTAAGCATGGGTAAACCCATGGGCCAACATTCTCATACCCGTTACATAATCACAAAACCCAAAAATCCCTAAAAAGGGGTCGAGATCCTACGATCTCTGCTTTGCCTTGCGCTCTGCCTTTGACAGCCTGTCGAAGTCTCAAAAATAGGTCAAACATGACCAAGAACCCTCAAAACTTGGTCAAGGGACAACAAGCCACCTTCCGGTTGTAGTCAGATAACATAGGGGGTTATAGCCTCCTTCTGGTTGTAGCCAGAGAATTGTGGAGTTGGAGCTTCCCTCAGGTTGTAGCCTGAGAAACTAGGGGGTTGGAGCCTCCTTCCAGTTGCATCTGGAAAAAAAAAGGAAGTTGGTTCTTCCAATGAATGTAATTCTTCAAGACATATAAGATAAAACATTATGTGGTTTTCTCCCGCTTTGGGTTTCCACGTAAAAATGCGGGTGTATTGTGTATGTGTATGATTGTTCATTTGTTCATTGTTTATTTACTCTGCAAATATTGGATGATAATGCTACATTAATATAACATTTGCATTATATGGTTAAAAAGGATTAGATTTCTTTATTATTGATTCACCCCCCCTCTTAGTAATCCAACAATTGGTGTCAGAGAAGGTTCTTTCAGAAATCAGTTTAACCACTGAAAGGTAGATCATGGAGAGAAACAACATGTATAAAAATGGAATACCACAATTTGATGGACAAAAGTATGCATTTTGGAGCATAAGGATGAAGACATATATACAGGCACATGGAATTGAAATTTGGAAATCAATTGTAGATGGATACAAAACACCAACAGTTCTGTCGACAAATGACAAAGCAATGAAACTCGGACAGAATAATTCCAAATCCACGAATGCACTTCTGAATGGTCTTGGAGAATCAATGTTCACCAAAGTTGCACATTGTAAATCTGCTAAAGAGATTTGGGACAAACTTCAAAATATTTATGAAGGAGATTCAAAAGTCAAAGCAACAAAGCTTCAAACTTACAGAGGTTAGTTCGAACAACTAAAGATGAAGGAAGATGAGAATATTGTAGCTTACTTTTTACGAGTCGATGAAACAGTAAATGCAATCTTGGGATTGGTAGAAGAAATCAAAGAATCTGTAATTGTTCAAAAGGTACTAAGATCTCTTCCTATGAGATTTGACCCTAAGATATCAGCACAAGAAGAAAGAGAAGATCTAAACTCAATAAGCATGGATGAACTACATGGAATATTCACAGCATATGAAATGAGAACTCAATAGGAAAATCCATATATAAAAGAAGTAGACTTCAAAGCATCCAAAATATCAAAGCAAAAGGGAAAGCATAAATAAAAAGAACATAGTAGATACAATGACGTATCCGAAGATGATGAAGAAGCGACGAACTTTGTCAGAATATTGAACAAGGGAACCAATGGTAGGTATAGAGGTAAGATTCCTTTGATTTGTTTTAATTGTGATTGTATTGGTCATTTTGCTAAAAAATGTCCTCATAACAAAAAGAGAAATGATGAAGGTTACTTAAATAACAAACAAGCATATAAAGGAAAAATAACCACAAATAAAGTTTTCAAGAAAAAAATTTGCACCAAAGAAGACATCTCATCATCAGATGAAGATGAAGTCAGTGACAGTGAGATAGATAGAGTTCTATTCATTGCAGTAGAAGACTCTAAAGAAGACTCCGAAGAAGAATATGAAGAGGCCGAAGAAGAATCTGAAGAGGTAGAAGTTGACTACCGATAAGAATTGTTGTGTGCCATAGAAGTTGTCGGAAGAGAAAAGAAGAAAAACAAGAAACTACAAGTGGAACTAGAAAATAAAGAAGACACCCAGGAACTGGAACAAATGATCACAAATTTGAAGGTTCAAATTGAATAAGATAAAAGAATTGAAGAAGCACTCAAAGAACATCTAGAAGGAAGAGACATGATCATTGGAAATTTCGAAGCAGAAATTGTCACATTAAGAAAGGATCTTCAAAAGAAAAATATGTAGAACAACTCAAAAGTTTTGAATGACATTATCAGTAGTCAAAAACCTCATCATGACAAGTCCAGACTTGGATACAATTAGACAGAAAAGGGATCAATCTCCAAAACAACAGAACAAGAAACATATCCAAAATTCTATGCATAAACAATCAAAAGGGATAGGAAGGTCTACAAAGAAAATTACAGCGACACTCCTCCATCGAGAAGATTCAGATTTCAGAATCAACGACCGACAGAAACATATAGGCCTCGAGAAGAAGAAGGATTCATAAGAGTACCTCCTTTCAGAATATCTTCAACTCCTAGGTATCAATCTATCTTTTTTGGTTTATGTTATGCATGTAATAATTTTGGACATAAATATGTGAATTGCAGAGATAACAACAGGAACATAAACAACTTTGAAAGTCATACACAAAAGGGTTATCCAGGAAGGCCTAGTGAAGCACATAGAAGAAGTTACAACATGTTTGAATATTTGAGCACTGAAGTGGAATGCCACAAATGTAACAACTTTGGACATATGGCCAAAGATTGCAGAATGACAGTTCGTCCTAGAGAGCCAAAACAGAACAACAATAGTCATAGACATGAACCTCAGAAAAGGACATGGATAAGAAAGCAGAATCAGTATAGCAATGAAGAATGCACACTCGCTCTACAAGTTAAGGAGAAGAATCATGGTTGGTATGTTGATAGTGGTTGTTCAAAATACATGATAGGTGACAGAGACAGGTTTCTTACATTAAGAAATGAAATATATGGATTAGTCTCCTTCAGAAATGATGATTCAACTAAAATCATTGGAAAAGGCACAGTCAGAATTGGGAACAAGAATACCAAGGCATAAAATGTTCTACTAGTAGAAGATATGAAAAATAATCTTCTAAGTGTGAGTCAAATGTGTGACCAAGGTCGTAAAGTTACTTTCGATTTATAAAAGTGTGAGATAATCAAAGAAGGTTCAAGAAAATTGATTGCAACAACTGCGAGAAATTCAAGCAACATATATGTATTAAGTGAAATTGGAAATTAAAAGTGTTTCCTAGGAAAGGAAGATGAAAGTTGGCTATGGAATAGAAGAATGGGTCACATACATTTTGATAACCTTGTCAAAGTCAACAAAAGGGAAGAAGTTAGATAAATTCCTGAGATCACGAAACCAACCAACACTTTATGCAAACATTTCCAACAAGGAAAGAAAACAAAGACCAGGTTTAAATCAAAATAATATTCAACGACCAGACCACTAGAAATTGTGCATATAGATCTAGTTGGACCATCTAAAACAAAGGGTTTAAAAGGTGATAAATACTTTATGTTATTAGTTGATTATTATACAAGAATGACTACAGTTTTCTTTCTCAGGAATAAGTCATAAGATTTTGAAAACTTTAAGGTCTACAAGGAAATGGTTGAAAATGAAATGGATTCAAAAATCAAATGCTTGAGATCTGATAATGGAGGAGAGTTCACTTCAAAGGAATTTATGTACTACTGCAGGAGGCATGGAATAAAAAGGCAATTCTCTGTTGCTAGGACATCTCAACATAATGAAGTTGTTGAAAGAAAGAACAAGACAATACAATAAATGGCTCGAACAATGCTAATGGATTCCAAATTGAAAGATATATTTTGGACACAGGCAATGCATACAGAAGTTCAAATTCAAAACAGAGTAATGCTCAGAAACAACACTGACAAAACTCCCTATGAGCTATGGAAAGGAAGACCAACAAATGTGAAGAACTTCAGAGTTTTTGGAAGCAAATGCTACATCAAAAGAGAAGATGGAAGAATGTGAAAGTTTGACTCTCGTGTGGACAAAGGAGTACTTGTTGGTTACTCAAGTACAAGGAAAGCATACAAGTGTTACAACCTGATATTGAACAAAGTTGTGGAAAGAATCAACATAACAATTGATGAAACATGTAGACAATAATTAAAGGAAGAAGAAAATGAATCAATGGAAAAGATTTACGAAGAAGAAGAAAAAGATGAAAAAGAAGTAGAAGGGGAATATGAAGAGGATACAGCAGAAGCAAAAGAGAAATTTCAGCAAGTGCCTCCAAAGACACCTAACAGATGAGTACAGAAGAATCATCCTTTAGATCAAATTATCGGAAACAAATATGCAGGAGTTGAGACTAGAAGAAGAATCTGTTCACTAGAACAAATGCACCTAACACTCTCATCTACTAATGAACCAACATGTTTGGAAGATGCCATCAAGGATGAATTTTGGAATAAGGCCATGGATGAATAATTGGATCAAATAGAGAAAAATGACACTTGGGAATTGGTTCCAAGACCAAAGGATAAGAATGTGATCGACACAAAGTGGGTATACATGAATAAATTGAATGAATATGGACTGGTTACAAGGAACAAAGCTAGATTGGTATGTAAAGGATATGCATAGGTTGAAGGAATCAAATTTGAAGAGACATTTTCCCTAGTTGCCATAATGGAAGCAATCCGATTTCTTTTAGCTTATGCATGCTCCAAAAATATTAAAGCGTATCAGATAGATGTAAAATCAACTTTTTTGAATGGGGAACTTGAAGAAGAAGTCTACATTGAACAACTAGAAGGATTCTAGTTGCCATAGAATGCAGTTTATGTGTGTAAATCAAAGAAGGCCTTGTATGGTATAAAACATGCTCCTAGAGCATGGTACTTTGGACTGGATAAATATCTACAGCAGGAAGGGTTCAGGAAAGGAAGTGCATACAACAACCTCTACATCAAGGTAACTCAAGATAGTATTTTATTAATTGAAGTTATGTTGATGATATTAATTTTGGAAGTACCGATGATAGGTTAAGCTAGAAAATTGCAAAGGACATGGAGAATGAATTTGAAATGTCATTACTTGGAGACCTATCCTTCTTTCTAGGTCTTCAGATACGTCAAAGAAACTAAGGAATTTTTATTTCTCAAACCAAGTATATCAGAGAAATGTTAAAGAGGTTCCGAATGGAAGATTGCAAACCAGTTGTAAGTTGAGAAAAGATGATGATTCAAAGTCTATAAATAAGGGGCAATACAGGTTAATGATTGGTATCCTACTATATGTTACATATCCAGACTAGATGTAATTCAAGTAGTTGGACAGGTGGCACGATTTCAATCAACACCAAAGGAATCACATGTATTAGCAGTGAAGAGGATTTTCAGATATCTCAAAGGAACATAAGAGTTTGGATTATGGTATCCAAAAGGTAAGTATCTATCACTTATTTCCTACACAGATGCAGATTGGGCAGATTGCATTGATGACTAATGAAGCACTAGTGGACTAGCGTTCTACTTGGGTGAGTGTTTAGTATCACGGGTAAGAAAGAAACAATCATCAATATATTTATCTACAGCCAAGACATAGTTTATTGTAGAAGAAACATGTTGTACATAGGTTCTATGGATGAAACAAACTCTGACAGATATACAGGTTGAGTATGATGATCCCATTCCAATATATTGTGATAATACAAGTGCCATCAATATCTCAAAGAACCGGGTAATGCACTCCAAGATGAAGCACATTCCAATCAAGTATCACTTTCTATGGGAACACGTTGTAGAAAAGAACATCAGAGTTGAATATGTGGGCACAAAATAACAAGTGGCAGTCATCTTTACAAAACCGCTTCCATGGGAAGCCTTTGAGTATCTTCGCCAGAGACTCAAATTTATTTCTACTCCAAAATGAATGATTTTGAATGCTTATCTTATATGTCTTAGATGTACATGAGGAAGCACCATAAATATGATAGTTCAGGTTGGGAGATCAGACGAGTCAGTTAGGGGGAGCAACCCCGAATGGAAAGATACCTTTGCCATTGATGACAAAGGGGGAGAGATTTATCAGATGCAGAGGACAAAGGCATGGTTCTAGAGGGAGCGTTGGCCACAAACATGCATGCATGTTTCCAGGGGGAGCATGAGTGATATGATTTCAGTATTGCATCAGAGTGTTGCCATCAATGCCAAAGGGGGGGATTGTTGATTAATTGGGTTGGTTGTCATTGATGTCAACCCTTGAAGAAAGTCCGCTAGCAAATTTTGGTAGCACAAAGGTTTAGGTAATGGACCCAAGTTTGTTTGATGTATAATGGTATGATATTTGATATATTTGTAGGTAATACTATTCTAGATGGATAGTACATGTCATGCCATTTCCGATGGTATGTGGAATGTCACATAACTCCTCACGGTTTGAGTTTTGTGGCCTTACAAAGTTGAAGGACCCTCATATGATTGGATTGAAACCCCAAAAGGTCAAAGAAGTCAAAATGCCCGCAAAGAAGAAATTATTTAAATTATAAAGTGAAGTGACAAAGTCAAAGAGGATTATTTAAACAATAAAGTGAAGTGACAAAATCAAAGAGGATTATTTAAATAATAAAGTGAAGTGACAAGGTCAAGGAGGATTATTTAAATAATAAAGTAAAT
>SNQJ01S0105402.1:12813-30003 GCA_010110895.2 Picea sitchensis
GTTGGGCACATAAGAAATGATATGGGAGTGCAATATGTACGTCCTGAACTCATTCAGGGCTTTAACTAAGGCATATGCTTGTGTTTCCATAATGTCATACCTTAGTGGAGCATCCCTCGGTGTCCTGCTGAAATAGGCTATAGGTTTCTCAAAAAAAAATTCATCTTTCAGCAACATCACGCCAGCAAACGTGTGCTTTGAGGTGAATGAAAACAGAATGAAATATTTCGTAAAGTCTGGATTGGATAGAACAGGAGATTTAGTCAGCGCCACCTTCATATCTTCAAAATATTTCTTGGCCTCCGGGTTCCACTTGATCTCATTTCCCTTCCTAAGAATGTAGGTTATGTGCGTTATAATTTATTCCATGTTTGAGATGAATCTCCTCAAGAAGTTTACTTTTCCCAAGAAGGATTGCACTTCTTTTTTACTGCGCGGAGTGTCGATCTTCAGGGTTCCTTCAACCCTGCTGGGGTCTATCTTAATGCCTTCCCTCAAGATAATAAGTCGCAACAGCTTCCCTTCTTCCACCCCGAAATGTGATTTCTTTGGATTTAGCGATATGCCAAACTTTCTACACTTTTGGAAGACTTTCTTTAGATGCTCGAGGTGTTGTTTGTTGGAGGCAGAGTATACCATAATGTCATCCAGATAGATCGCAATGAACTTATCCTTTTCATCAGCGAACGTGATGTCCATTGCCCTATGGAAAGTGGCTCCATCGTTCATCAGGCCGAAAGGCATCTTGGCGTACATGAACGATCCCCATGGAGTTGTGAAAAAAAAATTTATCTGGCATCTGGGTGGACCATGATCTGATTATACCCTGAAAAATTATCCAACATGAACATCTTTTGGGATCCCACCACCTTTTGCAGGATATAGTCCATTTTGGGGAGAGGGTAGTGGTCTTTTCGGGACACTTTGTTCAAGTTTAAGAAGTCCACACACAGTATTATCTCACCGCTCTTATTTCTTATAGGTACCAAATTACCTACCCATTTTGAGAATCTCAAATAAACGATAATCTTAAACATAGTTACTGACTTAATGAGAACTGTGACCTCAAAACGAGAACTCTAGCCCTTAAAACCCATATTTTTGTGTAAAAAACATGAAAATCAACCCCCAAATCAAAAAGGGGTGCTACCGGTAGCACCATTTTTTTAAACGTGGTCAAAATTACAACATTTTTCGAACATGGCCTTCAAAACTCAAATAGTAGCTCAGAAAAAACTTAAAATAGACACCTAAATCGAAAAGTGATGCTACGTAAAAAAATTGTTTTTTTCTAAACGTGAAAATCATAGTTATTTACGACCTAATTGAAATTGTGATATTGACAACAAAACCCTATGTAAATAAACAACCCAAAATTGGACTCCAAATAGTCCCTTGAAAATTTATTTACAAATTTTATTTTTTATTTTTTTAATTTACATTAAAAAACAAATAAATAGAAAGAACAAAATCTTCACAAATAAATATTTTTTTTAAATGACCAAAAAACACATTTAAAAAATATATTATTAAGTCAATTAAAAAGATTAAAAACAATGTGAAAAGAAAAATAACTAAAAGAAACAAAAGAAATTAAATTTTCCTAAAACAATAATTTAAAAATAATTATATATTTTTACAAAGATCATTAAAAAACCTTTAAAATGTAATTGAAAAAAATAAACGAAATGCTAAGAGACAAAAATAACAAAATTCAACAAAAGAATGTCTAAAATAAAAAATATTAAAATCTTGAGCTAAAACTTTGGAATTAGATAAAGAGACAAAGTTCAAAAATATATATTTTAAAATAATATTTAAATGAAAACAAAACAATTTTAATAAAATCCAATAGAATAATAAAAGAAAATTTAAAACCAATTTTAAAAAACTCTTAAGCATGTTAAAAAAATTTAAAAGAAAACTAAAAGCAATTTTACAATGCAAAAGAAACTATCAATTTTAATTGAAACTAAAGTAAAAAATGAAAAAATAAATATAAAAATTTAATAGCATTTAAAACAAAAAAAAAAAAAAAAAAAAAAAAAAAAAAAAAAAAAAATTTTAATTAAAATTAAAACAAAATTTAAAACCATATTGACTAGCGATTGTGTTAGGAGATTCCTGACATCACCCTAGCCCCCATGAGCTAAGCCTTGGTCCCATGGGGGTAAGGAGAAACGCTTTGTGAGAGCTGGGGAGTGATGTTAGGCATATCCTGAGCCCCATGGGCTAAACCTTGGTCGAGGGGCTAGGGGTTAGCCCTCTAGGGAGCACTAGAGGCGATTCGGCATCACCCCAACCACGGGTTAAGCCTTGGCCCGATGGGACTAGAGGGGCTTAACCAGAGTACAGGGTGATGCCAGGAAATCCTTGCCCACGGCATATGATGCCATGTTGGTTGAAGCGTCGTGGAGCCGATGGGGTGATGTTGGGCATTGTTATCCCCGATATCTAGGGATAACTAGGAGATCATGTCTCGAGGCCCACATGGTCCTAGACATGGAGTCACGAGAGCTTTTATTTGCAGGCATGGCCCTTGAGGGCCCATCTTTCTTCTTCTCGATACATACTTGTCACGCCCAGTGATGCCGGCCTCCACATCCCTACCGGCACAGGCTTGCATGAGAAGGTTCTTGCTCCATGAGGTGGTGAGTGGGGCTATCATGGTATGTGTCACATCTGATCATTATGACTCTCTTATGTATGCATTAGATCTCTTTCATTTCCAGGATGACTGCTTGGATCTTACACTAATCACTTGACCCTTGTTGGGGTGATTGATTGGGTATCTTAGCGAGTTGGTATTCATGGGTTTGGTTAGCCACCAAGGGGTTTTGAAGAACCATCCTTCGCTCCCCTCATTTCTCACTTTTCATCTTAAAACCCGCTCATCCATCCCTTTCCCCTAGTCGGCCATTAGGATGACCATCCGAATTTTATCTTGTCTTGTGGGAAGAAGGGGGCTAAAGGCAGAGGTAAAAGCGGTGGTAAAAGATAAAAGCCATAGGAAAAATGAAAACCTAGAGATGCCATGAGAGGATCCCAGAGAAGGCAATAAAGGCACCATAAAGCGAGGAGGACCTAAGAAAATGATAAATAAATGGGAATTACAGGACCCTAACCAAAGAGGGATGGAGGTCTCATCGCGAAATTGACCCATTATGTTCATAGGTATTTAGCGATTATGACATTGCCACCATCTGGTCACCAAAACCAGGGCAGTGACCTTTAGATGCATGGCCAAAGGAAAGGGTCTGTGGTGACCCTCTCATTTTACTTGAAGATACTAGTGGGTAGCAGTACATTGACTCGGCCACCTAGCCAAGGCGGTGTCCTCTTAAGTCAGGCTTGTAGCAAAAAATGAAAATAAAGAAAGATAAGGCAATAAGGGCTGGAAAAGATTGCATCCATGGCAGTGCGGCTACGCCTCCTACAAAGGCACCCACAGTGGCTTACCGACCCTGGAATTGCGACCTTGACTAGACATCCCTAAAACCACATCACATCACTATACATGGTTTGAATAACCCTTTCGCGGAAACTCTCCATTTCTCGTGGGAATTAGCCCAATAGGTTGCCCTTTTGGTTGCTTTGGCTACGTATAGTGGGTTTGTGTAGGGTCTTTGAGCTCTTAGAAGATTTGTTAGGGATGTTATGCATATATTTGATAATTTTAATGATGGAAATGTATATTACGTACCATGATGTCTAGGGTGATGAGCCCACGGAGACGTAGCTTTGATGTCTTGAGGACCATGCCGGACTGAATTACCCGGAGGATGCGGTGCACATGGGGAGATGTTAGTTTGGACCTCCATGGGGAAAAAGAGCCCACTAAATGGGCGATTGGGATGTGAGGAGAGGTGGGCGGGGTTTGTAGCCGAGCCCTTGCCGCGAGGAAGAGGGCGCCCTCATCAGGACATTTTGGCATAGGTCATGACTTATGGGATCAACCCGGCAGATGGGACATAGACCTTGATGGGCCGGGGATGCCGCGATTATGATTGAATTGTTCTAGGGCATGTAAGCGTACTGGGGTCTCGCAGGCATGTTGGACGGGTTGTTGGAGCCCGGGAGGGCAACGTTTGCTCGTGGATGGTTATCCAGAGCCTAAAGGACCAGCGTCTGCTCCCGCTAAAGGGGAGAAGCGACGCCTTCATTTTAGCTCATATTTTGGCATTTTAGCATGTAAAGAGACAAATGATTGAATAAGCGTATTGTTAGCCTTATGCGGCTATTTTATTGACCTATTTGTAAATTAAGGGTCAAGAGTATTGTATAAATAGAGGATGTTTCCCTCTTTTGGATCAGAAGATAACTTGCTCTCATTTGAGAGTGACACTTTAGCTTTTGTCTTGGTTTATTCTTCTCCTTTGGAGTGGTATGAAAATCACTTGGAAGGCTATTATTTGGCAAAATGGCTAGCTATTGTTCGTGGAAGGTTTACAACTAGACTTTGGATTTTCTTTCTTCATGATCTTGTAAGTGTTTTCCAAAGTAAACGCTTCTTGAATGAATGGTTGCTGATTTAACGAACACATTTCATTTGACATCTTGTTGTTATTAAGCAATCCTTCAGAGCCCTAGGGCCAACACACAAGTGGAGTGGAAGTGGCTTTATGTCCCCATGAACAAAGCTTTAAAGCCATTTGATTTGAGGAGAGTTAGCCTAGCCATTGCTTTGCATACTTCATATCTTTTCTTGAGTTTGTTTTAAGCACAAGTTGAAGAAGTGATCCTAGGGCTAATTGAGTTACACCTAGGGGTTTGCTTCTAGGGTTTGGAAAGCCTTGTATTGAGCAACACTTTTCAGCCCTAGATTTGTAGCTAAAGCTAGGCCTAGTACTTTTACCCCTCTCCTTGAGAGGGGTAAAAGTTCTAGGCTTAGATTTAGCTACACCTAGGTAAACCTTTCCTTCTTAGGACAAGGTTTTGTGGCCTTGCCATATAGCATACATGAAACCCTAAGCTCTCATATCTCTAAGTTTGAGTCCTTCCTAAACCATTAGTCTCATCTCCATTGACTCCATTAACCCAAGGCACTAGTCTAGAAATCCTTGCTTGAGCTTGTTATCTTGCTAAAACCTTTTCAAACTATCTTTAAATTTACAGAGCCCTAACTAACTAAGCGTCTTATTCGTTTAAGACTAACCCTAAGAGATAGCGTTTGGCCTTAAAATAACTTTTGCTTGGATATAAAGTTGCGTCCTTGTCTCCTCTCATGTATACGTGGAGTTAAATTGTATTTTACCGGTTGAATTTGTCCGTCTCCACCATTGGCTGTAACCTGAGAACACCAAAATTTGTATAGAGGTGACGTCATAGTCCTAATTTCTTGCTTATACCTAAAACGTTGTGACTATTTTCACCTATTTTGGATGACATAAAGTTATTGATTGCATGTGTAAGCTAATGGCATTTGGGCAAAGCGTTTTGCTCTTTGTCATCATTATTGAACTATCAATTAAAAGCTGACGTCATACCTATAGCAACAATATACCGTTAGCCTTAACAGCATTATATGAAGCTGAGATCCCGGAAGTGTTTATTGCATTAATGATATGATACAAGGGTCATATTGAACATTGAATGCTACAGAGTTATTTATCTTTGCTTAAGCAATCGTGGCTTCGTCAACAATTGCATGTGATCATTAGCTCATATGTATATTTGAGGATGGTCATTGATTATGAGCTTGCTAACCCACTGCAAGCACATTTCTTTGTTTTGTCATAGCTTGGTGCGTCATGTTGATTGCTTATCTTCCAGGACTATCTCTTGGGCGGCAATCGTAGAAAGGAAGTTTCCTTGACAGCCTTCATTTAGCCATTCTTTAACAGATTGCCTTAGGGACGTCTCCGCGGACTTGCCACATCTAAATAAGAGAACCACATCCGGGAATTGTGATTGGGTGGGGAAGCTCGTATTACCATGTAGGTTCAAGCCGGACTCCTACAAGCCAGATGCGATAACGAGGCATCACCTGCCCATCCTAAGGGTGATTTTGAGCATCATATACTATGGGGCTAAGCAGCCCGCAATGGGACTATCAGTTTAACCCTGGGGGTTGGGGTGATGTCAGGCATCCTGCAACCCCAGGGCCTAAAACTGATCCCCTCCGGAGACTATGACTTAGCCCACAGAGTTTGAAGGTGATGAAATCAACAATGGCCTCCCATCATTGGTGCATATGTTTTTTTTAATTTGTTTGTTTGTTTCATAAAATTTTACATATTTTTGGTTTTTAATTTTATTTATTTTTTTCCTAATTTTTTATTAAATTTTGTAGTTTAAGTGTGTTAATTTGTTTTTTTTTAGTATATATTCTTAATTGTTCTCACGTGTTTTTTAACTTTTTAAAGTTTTGATTATAAATTTGGTTTACCTTTTTTTTGTTTTTGTTTTTCTAGATTTAGCTTAGTTTATATGTTTGTTTTGTTTTTGTTTTGTTTTCTCTTTAGTTTTTTAGTTTCTCTTTGATCTTTTTTATTATCTATATTTTATTTTTGTTTTAATAAAAAAAAAAAAAAAACATTTATATAAAAAAAAAAAAATTATATTTTTGTTAAATATTAAAAATAGTGTTATTTAACTGGAATTATTCCATGTATTTGAAGTAAAGGTAAACAATGTGTAAGATTAGTGTTTTCCACTATATTTTAAAAAGTATGGAACAATAAATTAATTAAAGAAGACACAATTATATGAAAAGTAGTAACTTGAAAAAGTAAATGGTAAAAAAATTTTTTTTTTATTTCAAAAAAGTAAATGGTATGACTAAAAACACCATTGAATTAAAAAAAAAATTAGAAAAATAGAAAATAGATGAAAAATAAGCATTTAAAAAATATTAGCAAACATTGTGGATTGAAAAATTTAAAATGTCCAAAACCCATCTAAAAGGTGCTACCGGTAAGCACCATTTTAAAAAGCAGGGGTAAAAGTGGACCCCCAAAATGAAAACTCTATAGAGTTTGAAAACCCACCTAAAAAGGGAGAGGGGGTGCTACCGGTAGCACCATTTTTAAAAACAGGGTAAAAAATTGGACCCCCCCCAAAATGAAAACTCTATAGAGTTCTCGTTAAGTTCGTAACTATGTTCTTAGCTTCGAACAGTTTATTTACCTCTTTCTCGATCAGCGACAGTAGCAGGGGATTTATTCGTCGCATCTTCTGTTAGAATGGCTTCTGATCTTCTTTGAGAGGGATGACATGCTGAAATACTTTAGTGTCATACACCTTCAAATTGTCATAGTTCCATGTGAAAACGTCGGGGAAATCCTTCATGATCTTGACGTATTCTTGCCTAACCTCTAGACTGAGCGTTTTCGATAATTTTATCATTTTCGGGTTCTCCTCAGTCCCGATGTTGCAATCTTCCATGTCCTCTTCACTTGCAGAGATCTTGGGATTTTTATCCACGTCATTTTCGTCAAACATATTTCCCAGTGGCACTAACCCCTTNTCTGTGCTCCCATCTTCGTCGTGGTAGCATTCGTCATCAATGTTTATGTTAGTGAACTCGTTGCTCATCTGAAGGAATCTTTCTACCTGCTTGTCATCCTCAAACACCTACCAGTATTTTATATTATCAGGCACTGCCAACCTGTTTTTGACTTCAATCTCATATTTTTTGTTTGGGAAGATGGGGATTTTAAAAATTGAGGCCGAGGTGGAAAACGTATCGGCAATTTTATTTTTCTCCCTTGGGATAACAGATATTTCATACTCTGAAAATTCCTTGAGGAGGTTCAGCGCCAAGTTTCTGTACGTTCTCAGCCTGGGGTGCTTTACTTGATATATTCCTTTAACCTGGTTTATGACCAGTTCTAAGTCTTCGCGCACTACTATCCTCTATGTGCCTAATTATTTCAACACCTTCAGGCCCAGAATCAGTGCATCATACTCATCCATGTTGTTTGTGCATTCGAACGCGAGCTTGTATGAGCATATCTTTGTGCCCACTTTAGGGAGGCTTACCCATATGCCAACACCTGCTCCTTTCTTTCTAACAACACCATCGAAACTCATGTTCCATATCTCGTTTTCCATGCAATATTTTAGGTCGGCGCACTCTGCTGCTTTCCGAGCAGTTTCCTCATCGACAGTCATGATGGTTGTCGACTCTTCTTCTTCAAAAATCAAGTTATTGTAGAATATAGAAGAACCAACCTCAGTGTCGATGGAGTATATGGGGTGGTTATTTGGCTACGTCTTGTTTCTCACCATGTATTTCAGCAACACTTCTATGTATAACTGTCTATCCTAGCCAAAGATGGGAATGGTGGCGTATGACATGTCCATTTGCAAGGTCCCCTTTAACTTCCCAGCGCATGATCTGGACAACAGCATGCCAGACTTAGGGGGTATTTATGCCATGACCACGTTCATAACCATGTTCTTCGAAGGGATTTGGGCCAATGACACAATCAAGTCCTTGATGAGACCCAAGCACTTGACTTCCCTCAAATCAAAAGAGAAAATATCCTTGTAGCTCCTAGTGATATCCAAACCCAATTCATCCATGATCACCTTTGGCATGAGGTTGTACGAAGCACTGGAATCCAGCATGGTGTTATGTAGGGTCATGTCATGAACCTTTAGACTGATGTAGAACGAAGGAACATCCTCAGTATTACTTGTCTCCTTAGTGCGCGGACTAAATAAAACAGCAGGGTGATCGTCTTTGATATTCAAAGTATCAGGGGTCCCTCCCATTTTCAACATTTTAATAATCTGTTCCCGATACTCACCCTTCATAATAAGTTCATTAAATGAGATAGAGATTTTGATTTTATCCATTTCATTCTCAAAGTTAAAAGGGGGACAAACTTTCTCTACCTCTTTTCCACTCACTTCTCGGCTTGGTTCCAGAGTTTTCTTCGGGTCCTCCTCCTTCGAATTTGCCTTCTCCATCACATCCTTGGTTGTGTTTTATGGCTTCGGTCGGCTCGTGAAAGGGGTGTCCGTCGGAGGTTTCCTTATGGGATTCATCTACTAAGGCTCGGTAGACACTTCCTTGCTCCTAAGGTTGTAATTTTCTGAAACTGCATGATGGCGTTCTCATAACCTTTTTTGAACTCTTTCGTCTCCCAGGATAGCATGTCATCAGTTTCCCCAATCCATGCGTCGTCCATCTCCAGCATAAAATCGTCATTTCTTCTCATGTACCAATCATGTTCTCTCTTTATCAGAAACATGCATGGGTTCTTTTCATCACAACAATGCATCTGTTCTTCGAACATCTGGTCAAAGTCTTCATCCGTGTAGTTGTTTTGGAATGGAGGCCTTGTCTGTTGGTCAACTTGATATCTTTGCTCCCTCTGTCTGATATGAGGAACTTGACCCATCCTGAGTTTTTGATTCCTGGGCTGGGGGTCCTGTTGTTCCCGAGAAGTGGGTATGTTTCCCACAGACATTTTCTCCATTAGTTTCTCCATGGTTCTCATCATTAAGTAAAAAATTTCGTCTGTGGATCTCGACATTGATGGTTGTGCGTCTCCTTGGGGCTTCTTATCACCTCTGTTGAATCTCTGCCTGATCTTCCTAGATGCCATCATATTTACCTCGACTTTGATCGCATTGCTCATTATCGCGTCTAGGTTTGTTGATCTTCTTTCTCTCAACAACAAAGCAAAGTCGTTGTTGAAGGAGTCGGCGTATCGCAACTGCGCATCCCCAAGAGGTGGTTGACCTTCTGCGAGAATCGAGTTATAAACCTTCATGAAGCAGGTTGAGAACTCTTGCACCGTCTCCTCCGACGCCTTCTTCATATTATTGTACTACGTTAACAGTTGTAAGGGGTTCTTATTGTCTTCCCATCTATTGATGAAAGATGTTTCGAACGCGGTGAAGTCTTGAATACTTGTTGGTCATAGGGCTTTGAACCACTTCCTCACCTCCCGGGAAAAAATCTGCACGAACAACCTCATTTTCGCATCTGCATAGTCTACCTCTTCCAGGTCGATGAAATCGTTGAACCAGTCCAGATGTTTCTGGGGTGAAACGCTCCCTTCAACATCGTAGAGCTTAATCCTCTGGCTGTAATTTTGGGGAAAATCATGAAGTTGGATGGGAAAAATGAGGGGGGCGAATCTGGTGGCCATGGCTCTAAGAGCACTTGGTATTTGAGGGATATTATTGGATATGAGGGCTTGGAATCTCTTCTAGTCAAAAAATCTCTCATCCAAACTAGTTTCTGACTTAGACTTGAACAGGGTTTGCTTGAATAACTCGTCAAAATCTAGGTCGTCAATGCTTTGCAGACCGTCTTTAGGTAAGGACAGGCTTTTGTCCAGGAAATAGGATGGGTCTGGTGCTTTCTCTCTAGTCCTGCGGAGAATTTTCTTGGGGTTGTACACAAGATCTGCACGTTTCGGGTTAGGATTTGCTCTGGTATAGATCGTCTTCGAAGCCAGGGTTCCTAAACTGCGCTACTTGATGCTACTAGTCTTTTTTACTGGATTCGCTAGGCTAAAGGTTTCATCCGGTACAGATGTTTGTCCCTTTGTTACCCTCACAGGTCAAACTACAACGTTAGTCATTTTCCCAGGGAAAATCTATTCAATTTCGTCCTCGACAGCGACGCCAAAATGTTAGCACTCTGTAACTCTGTTCGGCTAATAGACAGACGACAGAGGTAACTTTTTCAACCAACTTTGAGACCCGAAACTAGCCTTTTGGATATTGATAGGGCTCTTAAGAGAGACACGATCTCAGCGCGGGATATGGATTTTAAAGTTGTGGCTAGATTTAACACTGTCAAGTAATAAATTTGGGTTTCATTGGCGTAAGATAGTAGGACCTCAGGCTATGGAGTCGATTTGAGGAAACAATTGAAAAAAATGACTCGATGACTGAGTTTGAGAGGATAAAGGTTAAGAGAGCCACAATCTTTAGTGTAAAGTTGTTGAGCGAGGCAGGGAGAAAATGGAGAAAGCAACTTGGAGCACCGTTGAGGATGAATTTAGAGTTAACTTTTAGAGGAAATATGTTTTTTCTAAATCACGTGAACAAGGGGCGTTGCACAGCGAATTCACAGGTACAAAAATTATTTTTGAATTACACAAAAAAATATATGAATAAAGAAAACAAGAAGTACATACGCAAGGAAGGGAAAACAATACATTCAGTTGCTACAATTAGAATCTTTTCATCAAACTATGGGACTTTTGCATTCAGCTTCAAACGAACTCAGATTACATTCAATAGATGTTGTCTATACTAAATTTTCCAACCAACCTGGCTTACATTGAAAATATCAAATATATAGACAAGGTCGTCGCTTAGGCTACCCTACTCTTCTAACTTCTACCTCTACAAACTGTGAAATTGATTGTTCTGCATCACAAAACTCTTCGCATGAAGTTTTCCAAAAATAGAGAAAGAATACATCTGGCTACATCATGATTGTTTATAATCCACCATGGGGATTCAGTTATCGATCAGGTATCGTCATGGGGAATGATGTGTTAATGTTTTCCTTTGACCAGATATCTGGGGGACAAGTGTTTGTCAGAGTCTCGTTGTTTGTTGTAATGGATTTCATTTTCTGTTGTGCGCTCATTTGTTGGGGGAAGTGTGCGCGACGAGTGGTTGTAGACAGTCATGGTCGTTATTAAAATGGCAAAATGTCTTGGGCATTGTCTCCCTAAAAAATGTCAAGATTTTACTTATGTCTGTGAATACAAGAACGGACTCGGCTAATATTGTTTCTTCTGGTCGCTGGCGAGAGCTACGTGGGCTATCTCTGCGATTGCTTCACATTCTATGGAGTGTTTGGCATACATTTCTTCCACCAGCCATGGTGCTTCACGCAGTTGTACAATCGTATCATGCACCTCTATGATCTGTCTTTTTAGCCACGTCACATTCCCTTCGCGACCATGTGTTGTTGATGCTTTCGTGGTCTTTGTATCTAGTTGTTGTCTCAGCTCCCTGTTCTCTTGGTACAGTTTGGCGATGGCTAGCTTCGCTTGCTTCAGCCACTGAGATGTCCCTTGATCATTTGTACCCGCGACATCCATCCTCTTCATTCTGCTCCCACTTTCTCGGTCGGTACCTTCCAAAGGCTCCAGGCAGATGACGCGCATAAGTAATTGTTCAACGATTAGTCGTCCGCGCGGCTCATCTGAGATTCTAGTTTCCCCAACTTCCTTGTTCTTCCTTAGTCTGCCCCTTCTCTGAGGTACCCGTTGTTGGGGAGAAAGGGCTTACACTATCCTTCCTTCTTACGCATTTCCTTCCACTTCAAGTTCTGCGCAGTGTGATGTCGACGTTCCTGTGAGTAAATGAAAAATCCATCTTTTATCCATGGGGATGCCTGTTGTGAGTGAGAATGAATCCCAATCAATTTGGGGTTCAGGTCTGGTGATTATTCCACTTCGCGTGCCCTTCTTTATTCTTTGAGAGGTTTCCATGGCGTGATCAGTACTTATCTTGCACGCGGTGGATCCGAAGATGCCCAAGATGGAGAATTTGATCGACCTGGGCCTATGAGAAAGCTTATAGACAGAGCCTGAATCTGATTTCGTGAATAACATGGGTGCAGGGCCTCTGGTATTTATAACAACTCGGGAGGAAGAAGGAATCATGCCAAGGAACAGTGAATTCATGGTGAATGGATGTTTCGAATCGAATTGCGGATTTTCCATGGAACATCCCTGCGTGTAAGGTATAGGCGATAAGGGATGCAGGGAATACATGATACGAACGCCGCGATTAGGAGGGTTCATAGTGAAAATAGTTTTAAGCTTTAGGTCATGGGTTCTATTTACCTAGGCTCATACGAGCTCGGGACAACCGGTGGTATAGGGTTTTATTTCTTGTAATGGTTTGTCCAGTTGAGTTAAATTTCCAAGTTTGGTTGTTTCCTAATCCTGATTTCCATTGTGTATGTGTTGGTTTAGCAAACACTATTCTTCATAAACTTTTTCTTTGCATGTAGGGAGTGAATTCAATTCTGAGAGAATCAGACACATAGTTGGTAGAAATTATTCTGATTTCCGAATAGAGACAACCTATTAAATCGGATGCGGCTGTAATTATTGTCAAAAAGTCCATTGAAGCAGAAGGCACTATTATTACCATTGAAAAAGTAAAAGAAGGCGTTGTTATTACTACTGGAAATACCACATTAGAAGGAGGAGAAACTATTAAATCGAATGCGGCTGTAATTAATGCTAAAAACACTCAATTGAGGAAGGCGACATTGTTATTACTACTGGAAATACCACATTAGAAGAAGGTAAAGGCAAAGCTACTCAGGAGGGGGAGGACAATCCTTGTGAAAACAAGGATCAGGAAATATTTCCGCCACAAAATTGTGATCTTGATAATGTGGGTGAAATTTGGAAGATTATAGAGCAACCAGAAATCAACCAACTTTCCTCATAATTTCATTATGAGCAAATTGGAACAACATTAAAATTAAAAATTCTAATAAACTAAACTCTACCTCTCTCTCTATATGTTGAAAGAAAATTTAGGAGGTATGGTTTCTTCTCTACGCCAAATGTATGTACATTCATTCTTTAATTCATATAACTCATACCTTTTTTTTGTTGACTGGTGATATACAGAAAAGGAGATTGAAGCCATTGGACTAGAGAATCTCTACCTGTAAGCTGCACACAATGATGAAAATCCTTAGTCAAATAATCTCTCAGTGAATGATATGCATGTTTGGGTTGTTCTCCTCAGTCAGAGAATCGCTCAGCTAATGATATGCATGTTTGGGTTCTCCTCAGTCAGAGAATCGCTCAGCTAATGATATGCATCTTTGGGTTCTATTTGATGTCCATTATTTTTTTTCCTAATAATTCTTTAATATGATTTGTGTTAAATATATTGTAACCTCAATAGTTTGACTGTACACTGCCAGTTGTATTGGATAGTTGTACTTTCTATTTTGTCTTTCTTGAGCCTGTTATTTCGGCTATTTCCCTTTACATTGTAACTTCGTTTTTGCCCTCTTCTTCATACATTTGAATATAATATTATTTTCTCTCTGCATTTATTTCTTCACAATTTATCGTAGTATCAGGAAGACTTGACCGGTAAGCCTCTTCCTGCAGTCCGAACAACTTCGATCCTCACAGTGTAGAGCTTCACGGATCTTGAGAAGCATTTGACACAGACTTTCACAAGGCTTGGAGAGTTGTACGTAATACTCTCAAAAGATCAGCATTAGGAATCTTGCGGAGGAAGCATAGCGTACAATGCTCGAAAGATCGAGGAAGAACAAAACACAGAAGAAGAAGCTTGATGCAAAAGATTCTTGTAATCTTTCAAGAATCATCAAAATTCACGAAGAAGAGATTAAGAGAAACATTGAAGATTTCCACGGACATTTGTTTCAAGTTCGTTGGAAGATTCAAAGAAAGAAGAGATGTTTAAAGAATTCTTGAGGGAATTCTTCAAATTTGTCAAAGATTGCAGCAGAGGACAGAGAACTCATGAAATTATTTTAAATCTTTGAGAAAAGATTCACAAATTTTTCTTCCACGGGAGAAAATCCTTGCAAAGGCAGTAAGGAACGCGTCTCAGGTGAAAAGAATAGCCATTGGGGCCGTAAGATTCGTCCTGCGAATGGATCCCGGAGGAAAATCGATTCGAAGATCACGAGGGATAGCGGAAAAGCAACATTTCAACCGTTAGATCTTAGCATGAAGACGGTCGTTGGATGCGGTGAGAAGGTGTATGAGGTTTAATCCTCTGGAGCACATAGGAGGAATTCTGACTTGTGAGATCCGCGAAAACCCGGCGTCCTCCCCGGACCCGTCCATCAAAGAAACGATGGCGAATCTGACATTTCGCTAACTTCGCAGGTGTAAAGGTCGAAGACATGTGGTGAAATTCCGCGAATCAGCGAAATCGCCAGGCCATTTGGACCGTTGGATGCATGAAAGATGCATTGAGCCGTCGATCCTCTCCCATCATAAAATGTCAGGGAATCCCGGGAGTTGGACGAGTGAAGAAGACTGCTCTCAAAACTCCGATACACGAAATCTCGAGAAGACTTGTGAGCCATCCATCTTTCGGGGCCAGTGGCTGACATATCAGGCCATCACTCCTCGGCATTTTGGAGTTACAGTCGGAGGTCTTCAGAGGACAGGTGGCAGCATATCCAGGCCATCACTCCATCAGCATTTTGGAGTTCGAGAGATCGGAGGTCTTCTTGACAAAAGACACTCCATGGCAAAAATCGTGAAATCACGATTCCCGAAATAGCGATCAGATCTCAGCCGTCCATTTGTTTGGAAATGTGGCGGACATCAAGGAAATCGTCGGCGTTTCGGCAACCGGAGTTCTCAAGTTGACAGAAACTTTGGTGTCGCAAGTAGCGAAATCGCGAAACGACACCGACCGTCCATCTTGAGGGGACGCGTGGCGTAAATCCAAGGACTCGAAAAATTCCCGAAAGAGGAGAGTCCATCGACACATCGGGATTCAGCAAATCGCGAATCTTGAGGACAAGAAGCACGAGCATTTTGGAACTCCGAAGTCTGAAATCCCGACAGGAGGAAAGCTTCGTTGTGGGGCCCAGCTGACGTCATCTCGTCAAAACAAGGGATCGGGAATCTCCATGGGGAAACCCCTGAAGCAGACCTGATCCGTCCATCTGTTGGGACATGTGGCAGAGATCAAAGGAATCGAGAAATTTCCCGAAAGGAAAGCGCCATTGGTAAATCGGAGATCGGGGAATCAAGGAGTCAGAAGAGCTCGTCATCAGGGTTCACGAAGTCCCGATTCGTGATATCTCGATAAGATCTGGACCGTCAGATCACAGGAAGATCTGGACCGTTAAATCGTCCAAAAGCAAATTTCGCATTTCGACAATCTGAAAGGCAAAAAAACCCAAAAAGACCATAGCGCTTTAACATTAAGGCGCGTGGTCACATTGCACGGTGACTAAGGCCAATTCAAGGCCGATAATCTGTTTTCAGCCATCGTCAAATCGGTGTTTCAGCGATCGGAGGTAAAATACAAAAAAAATCCCTCTTTTTTCACTGCAAATTTAAAAAAAAAAAAAATATGGCGTCGTCTAGCTCTTTAGGACCAACTCAGGGTTCGATTCTTCTAGGAAAGAATTACGAGTTTTGGTCTCTTCGGATGAGATCCTTCTTGCAAGCACAAGAGTGTTGGGATCCAGTGGATCATGGATATGTGGAACCAGATCCAGCAGACATGTCTGCCATGACAAATCAGCAGAAAATTGCTCAGGCAACGCAAAGAAACGGAGAAAATAAAGCTAAATTCTGGATTCAAAATTCTGTGGATGACTCGATTTTTTCAAAAATCACAGGCATTGGTACTTCAAAACAGGCCTGGGACATCCTTAAATCTTCCTACCAAGGAAATGACAGGGTCAAAACAGTTAAACTGCAGACCTTGTGGACGCAATTCAAGACTCTAAGGATGACAGAGTCCGAAAATGTGGATCAGTTCATGACTAGAGTCATGGGCATCGTGAACCAGATCAGATTGATTGGTGAAACCATCACTGATCAATGCATTGTTGAAAAAATTCTCATAAGTTTACCAAATAAATTCGAAATGGTTGTAACAGCAATCCTTGAATCCAAGGATATGTCAAGTTTTTCAACAGATGAATTAATTGGTTCTCTGGTGACACATGAGACCAGACTGCATCTCACAGATGAGTCAAGCTCAAATTCTTTCAAAACTCAATTCTCCTTCAGTAGAGGGAGAGGCAAAGGAAGAAGTAGAGGTCACCAAGGAAGAGGGAGCAATCACATTAACCCTCACTCCAGTGGAGGTAACAGACAACAATATCTGAATCAAAATTTCCAAGGTCAAAGACATCAGCAACAAAATCAACATCAGAATTTCCAGCCTCACAGAGGCAGAGAGAGAAGATCAAATGACAAAACAATCATACAATGCTATTACTGCAAAAAGTATGGGCACTATGAATCTGAATGTAGAAAGAAGAAAGCAGATCAACTCTCAGGCAAAGCACATGTGTCAAATCACACGGGAGAAAACTCAGGAGGTATGTTTCTTTCGTGCCACAAGACTAAACAACAACCTAAAGATCTCTGGTTGCTGGACAGTGGATGCAGCAATCACATGACAGGTAACAAAGAATTACTTTCATGCATTGATTCTTCAATCTCATCTGATATTACACTTGGAAATGATTATTTAGTCAAAGTTCAAGGA